>RJWM01011744.1:0-59396 GCA_004363535.1 Dasyprocta punctata | reverse complement strand
CTTTCTTATTTTTTGTGTTTGAGACAAGGTCTTGCAAAGTTGCTAAGTTGGGCTTGAGCTTGTGATCTTCCCGCCTCAACCTTCCGGAGTGTTGGGTCACGGGCAAGTGCCATTATACCCAGTTAGTTATTATAACTCTTAAAACTGTTGTCTGAAGCTGGAAGTGGCAACTCACGCCTATAATTCTGGACACTGGGACAGGGAGTGGGGTGCGCAGGTGAGCCATCACCCCAGGCGTGCAGCCCCTGAGGTCAGACGTCTCCAGCCAGCAGCCTGAAGGCTGAGGGCTCAGCACGAAGCTGCGTCAAGCGTGGGCCACATGGCCGCACGAAAGAGAGCCACAGTCGGAACAAGCGAAAGCGGGGCTGCCTCGAGTGTCTGCAGGTCTTGCTCCTTGGCGTCTTTCCTGCACTAAGTGGCAGGGTGGTTCTGGTGACTTGGGCAGCCCAGGAAGCCGGGGACACGGCTGCCCTTCCCGCCGAGAGTGTTCGCTCCTCCTCGGAATGCAGAAGTCCCGGGCTGCCCCCAGGGTGGCCTGGACATGTGGAGTTAGGGTGGAACCAATTTGGGAAACAGATCCCTGGGTTTAAATCCTGCTTATGCCTTGGTTTCCTCGTGTGTGGGACGGGGCAATGGAAGTTCGCCCTGCCCAGCGTCACTGAGAAGACCAAGTGGCCCACACCAGAGCTGTGTGGAGTGGTGTCAGGTACTGTGTGGGCACCACTCCTCTGGCTGCTGTGGGTTGCCATCAGTTTCCAGGGGCCATGAGGCTGTGAACGCCAGTCCTGCATGGTTTCAGCTTATAAGTCTGCCTCGAACCCAGCACCGCTAATGCTTAAGGTGACTGAAGGGCCCCGAGAAGCCTAGGGATTTCACCCTGGATCTGAACCTGGCTCTGAAGGGAAGCCAGGACTCGTCTGTGTTCGCGGGAACCAGGAGCCTGTGGCGGAACTAGGACGCAGAGGGGACTCCAGTGCGACCTTTATTTTCTGAGGAAGTTTTCTGCTGTCTGTTGGTGAAGATGGATCTGTGCATTTAGCTGGCGGGTGGGATTCCCTTTGGGCTGCTCTGGTCCTCCACCTGCTGCGGTCCTTGGACTCCAGTCTCCGACTGCAGAGGGGCGCTTTGCCACTTACTGGGTCCCCCCTCTCCTGCAGGGTCAGAAGCATATTTAGAATTCGAAATGGTCAGTGAACGGTGAGAGCTGTCCTCCGTAACCTACTGCGTAGCCAGGGCTACACCTTCACTGTTGTCTGAGAAACTGAGACAGTTTTTTTTTTCTTTTTTTGGCAGGGGCACTGGGCATCACACTCAGGGCCCTCATACAGTGTTACATCCCCAGCCCTTTTAAAATTTTAAAGTTTCGAGACAGGGTCTCACTAAGTCACTAAATTGCCTAAGATGGGCTTGAATTTGTGACCCTCTGGTCTCAGCCTCTCAGAGAGCTGGGATTATAAGTATGCACCACCAAACCCAGCGTTGATACAGTTTTAAAGGTGATAGACTCTGTTAAAAACATTTATATACATCGTGGCAATGCGCAGCCTGGCCATTTCTCTTTTTTTCTTTCAGCTTTTATTTTTCTTTAGCACAGGCTTGCGTTATATAATAATGATCTTCCCCATGTGGAGCTGGTGCCTGTTCTCCACCCTTCCCTCCCTCCGTCTCATGATCCCTTCCCCGTCTGAAAAAGTTCTATTTCTCTGTGTACTATCATCTGTCTTTTATTTTGCTCTTTATTTATATTTGGGGTTTCTCGTATAAGAGAAACCATGAGATGTTTGAACTTGTGTGTCAGTGCATCCATTTTCTTACAGGTGACTCCCGTGGGAGTTGAATCCAGACACACAGGGCGTGAGAGTGAAAGCAACGTTTCTAAGCCTTGCACCGATCAGAGGCAACGCGCCTTTCAGGTGGATGGAGGGACGATGAGGGGTAAGGGAACGGAAAAAGGATTGAGATGTGTTCTGTATGTTCACCAATTCCCCAGCGGGAATATAATCATTGTGTACTGTAAACAAGCGCTAGCAAAAATGACAAATAAAATAAAATAAAATAAAATAAAATAAAATAAAATAAAAGAGTGTCCCATCTGGAAAGGCAGGAGTTTTATATGAAAGAGCATGCGTTTTGGAGTTTGGGAAGAGGTAGGCGGTCAGTCTGCTGAGTGACCACGACCGACGTCCTCAGCTCACCGAGCCTCTGAGACGGGGCTAAGTAAATAACGCCCCGATGACGGATATGAAGCAGTGTCTGAAAGGTGCCAGGAACGGTGTGGGCGGGAGGATTAGCGTGCTGGCTATAGTGAGCACGCAGCAAGGGTGCCGTCTGTGCCCACGTGAGGGTTCCCAGATGCGCTGCAGGCGAGTGGCTGGCGAGTGAGGGGCCGGCCCGAGCCGTCTCCGGGGGCGCTGCCCGCCCCGTCCAGCCTTCCTGCCCTGGGCGTGTTTGCTGGGCAGCATTCAGATGTATTTACATTCCATACTCAATTACGGATGCGGTCGAACCCATTTGGCAACTTGATATTAAAAGAAGAACAGAGTAATCTTTATGGGAATCATCCTCTACAGAAAGATTAAGTCAAGATTGTGGAATCCGAGGCGGAAACATTAACAAACCGTCTGATGTGGGGAGGAGGGAGATTCGAGAAGGAACAAAAAGAAGGCCCTGAATTGTCGCTGAAGCTCTCCTAACACGGGCTGTGCCCGGCCAGGCCACCCGTGAGCCGCGAGCCCATTAGGAAGGCAGCGGCCCTAAAAGAGAACCTGGCTGCCGCTCATATTTATTAAATCTGGGGAGAGGCCCCATCAATCACAGCAATAGGTTTTAAGTGTTTGCTGGGCAAGGGGAGAGTCCCACAAGTGCCCTTTGAAGTGTCTTTTACTGAAGGTAAACATCTGAAGACTGTAAATAGTGAGCTCTTCTTTCCAATGAGCAACCTCCTCGGAGAGGCCGGCCGGCCGGAGAGACTTGGGGGATGTGATGAGAAGGAAAAGCAGTAAAAGAGCCCTCATGACAGCAATTTGCACATTTACTGCTCTTTGACATGTTAACTAGATTTTTAAAAATAGAGTTCTTTATCTCAGGGGTCCTCGGGCGTGGTGGCACCAGGGCCCAGGCGTGCAGGGGAACGGGGTGTCCTGGGTGGGGAGTTGGTGCGAACGTCCTTTGGGCCTCAGGAGCCCCTCTGCAGATGTGAGAAATCGGTTGTCCCATGAAAGGGGGGGGGCTCCTCAAGATGCCAGCACAACCCGAGGTAGGAGACCCCTGGGGGGTCCTTTTCTCTAGAGTTTTAAAGGCCTTCCTCTGTGAACCTTGGAACTTTTTTTTAAAATGAAACAGGCCCATTTGGTATTTAACAATATTATAAAGTATTATGCTTTAAAATTTTTATGTCATTTATCATCTAAAGATCAAATAGCTCTAGATTTTTAATTTTAGTGTTTTTACTCCTAAAAATGAGCAGATGTGTATCTTTGAGATACAATGCATGACAAAAATCAACAGCAGACTGTGAGAATTAACTAGAAAGCTGAGAATTCCAGAAATTTGGTTATAGAATATGTAGTACATTCAGTAGCTAATATTTGAGCCATGTCATGCTTTTGACTTTAGAATTTACTACTAGTTTTCTAATGAAATGAGACTGAGTTTGAAGTCACACCTTTACCTTTGGTATTTTTCTACCTTTGCAGGCACAGGAAGCACAACTTATGTAGAGACGCATTCTGTAAGCAGCTGAAATCATGATGAGCTCTCCATGCAGAAGTGGAGAACAGTCAGAGATGTTTTGTTCTAGAAAGAGAAAGTGCCAAAGGAGGGGGCGGGGTAGCACAGTGGCTGACACAGGGTCCAAGGGTCGGAGAAGACTTCCTGTGCCCCACTGTAGCCCTGTCCTTGGAATGGTGAGAACAGTAATGATAACAGCAACAATGATACCAACAGCCTCAGTCTTAGCAGCTGCCGGTGCTGGCCAAGGACCAGGGACGTCTAGGTGCTGTGCCAGTATCTGTTTTGATCTTCAGGCACCCTACGTGGCAGGTGTTTTGGTGACATGTCAGCGCTGATCCTGCAGATGAGGAAGCTGTGGTGTGCAGGGCTGGAACCGCTCCGCTCGCGGGCGACCTGGCACTGTGTGTTTATAGCGGTCTGGAGGCTGCGCGGCCAGTGAGCGGCAGGCCTGGGAGTTAGGGCTTGGTCAGGGCAGGTCCTGGAGAGCTGTGCTCATCCTCTCAAGCACCTACAGGGGCTCACTGTGGATCTGGATTCCACAGGGAGAATGTGCCTGCTTCCCCCAGTCCAGCAGTGACGCCCAAGCCTTGAGTCCATGTCGCAGAGGGGAACGTGATCGGCATGAAGCAAATGCAGCAGAGTAAGACGGACAAGTTGGAGCTCCTCGCATATGGATAAGGGATGGATCCCCCATTAGTAAGTATTGCCCCATGTGCCTTGTGGCCTGCCATCGGATGCTTGCTGGCCAGAACGTGGGTTCCCTTAGTCCAGTGGTAGTGGACATACAATAGCAGAATCCTCTGTGCTGTAGGCTGCTGCAGTGTCTGTCGGCACGCGAGCCAAGTCACCCCAGCACTGCTCCAGCCGCTGAGCAGCGTATAACCGCACCACACTGAGGCCACGCACGTGCTTGGAAAGGAGCAGGTGATGATGTCCCAGGCAGCCGGGCCCCAGAGACTGAAAGGTTCACTGTCACTGTGGCTTAGGTGTTCTCCCCCAGACCCTGAGATTTTCAGTGTCTCTGGCGTGTTTTTTATTGTGTGATTCACCAAGTCTGCACTTGCTTAACTGTTCGCCCTTCCTTTGGGTTCAGGTCTTGCTGTGTTCCGCAATGCTTAGCAAGCAGCCGCTGACAGTAAAACCTCCATCCACGATTGTTCACACAAACGACCGCGCATCCTCCTTCGAGGAGACCTGTGAGCGAGGGATGTAGGCCTGATGGAGGTTTGCGGGAGCCGCAGGTGGCGTGCTGGGGTGGGGTGGGGCCCTGGCACCTTGAGGCCAGTGTAGAGTTCTTATGTCTCCTGGGTTCTCTGCACCCCAAACAGCATGAGGGGGTCAGGCCAGTTCAGGAACTGGATGCTGGTGTGGAGGTTTGACCTTCTCAGGGCAGCTGGTGCAGACAAACCACAGCAAACAAACTCTGTTTGCATTTCCCATCCATTAAGAAGTTTTCTTTTTATTTTAAATAACTTTTAGATAAATACTATTTTAAAAAATAGACTCCATTTACCAGATAAATTGTTATTATAATGTTTATCTGTTTCTTGCTTAGGTTTTGTGTGTAATGCAGTTTTTCTCTTCCCTCATTCTCTCTTCATATACATAATTTACTGCTGCTAAATTCTCTCATACATATATAATATTTATTGCTGCTAGATTTTTAAGATTAAGAGTATTATAACTGGCCTCCCTCCCTCCCTCCCTCTCTCCTTCCCTTTCTTCTGTCTTCTTTATTTTTATTTTTTCTTTTAAAATGTTATCCTGATCAAACCCCCTAACAATCTAGCAAAGCAGTGTCCACACAGAAATTCACAGGGTTGAATTAATAACTCGAGTCATGCACGGGGTCCTGTTTCCAGCAATGGCCACAGACCTGGGAGCACCTAAGCCCCCGGTCAGCCTGCGCCCTCTTCCTTCGTGCTCCCTGCGAGTCAGGCCACGCTCGCGCTGGAAATAGGGCCCATCTGGTGGGGTCCTGTTCCCAGGGGTGATAATCTAAAGAGAGGGAGGTGGGATGCCTGCGTTGGTGTGAAGGACCGAGACCCCCTTTCTGAGGTCTTGGGGAGAGAAGGGGTGGACTCCCGTGCTGACAGGTAGGGTGCCTCTTGGCACAGTTCCACAGCCACAAGCAAGGGATGCAGTCGGGGTTGCTCGTGCAGACCCTGAAGAGGGCAGTTAGAGGGCACGGGGTGCCGGTGTGGGCAACGGGCTGAGCAGCGCACCGACAGCCACACGCTCCCTTGTCCTGCTTGGGGGAGTCCTGAGTTCTGCAGGATGGGAGAGAATCTCTGTGTGCAGTTTCCGGTCCTATTCCTGAAACTTGACTAGTACTCTGGGCGGATCACTACCCCCATGACCAAACACCATCGGAAATAAGAGCGTGCAGTTTTTAACCAATTAGATTTCTGCTTGCTTGTACGGGTGCTGGTGAAGAAAAATGTTGGCAGCACCTGAGAACTTCTCTCCGTGAGTGGCAGTGTTTGACTGGTGATGTCCTGTGAGTCCGGTCGGGAATTCTGGCCTCCTGCCTAAATGTCTTTAGGGGCCATTGCTGCTGTGTCTGGGGAGCTCCGGCTGGGTGTCCCATGTCTCAGAGGAGACTCTCAGCAGAGGAGAGGACGGAGCGCAGCGTCTCACACCCCTGGTGGCTGTGCTCTTGGAGGGGACGTGGGCCTGTCTGTCTGTGCCTTTCTTCAAAGGAGAACCCTTGGCAAACTTTCCTTAGTTGAAATTTTACCTTAGAAGTAAGAGTTTTTTTTTTTTTTTTTTTTTTTTTTTTAAACAAAATGTTTTGGGCCAGGGATTTAGCTCAGTGGTTTAAGCGGCTGCCTGGCAGGTGTGAGGTTGTAAGTTTAATCGCCAGTACCAAAAAACCAAAAAACCAAAAAACCAAAAACCAAAAAAAAACACCCCAAAACCAAAATGCTTTGTTTCTGTTTGCAGCACGCACTGACTGCATTCCTCACGTGGGGCTGGTGTGGATGCGTAACTCGTCTTAATCCCCTTTCCTAAGTCCCTCTGCCTCCCCTTCTTTCCCTCATCGTCCTTTGATCCCTTCCCCTTTGAAAAATAGCTGTCTCCCTACTTCCTATTGTATATTTTTAAATTTTGCTTATTTATTTGTTTAAGTGATATTTAAACTTGTGAGTCTGATTTATTTCACTTAGCATCATGGTCTCAAGGTGCATCCATTTTCCCACAAATGCCTCAGGTTTATCTTTCTTTATGGCAGAGTGGGGCTGCATTTTCTTTATCTCTCCATCTACTGATGGACATATAGTCCATTTCCAAGATTTAGCTATGATGAATTGTGCTGCTACAGGGCTTTGTGGAAAAAAGGAACTCTTCTACATTGTGGGCAGGAGTATAAACTGGTACCGTCAGTATGAAAATGAGTAGGTAGATTCCCCAATGAACTGAAACTAGAGGTTCCATTTCACTTAGAGATTTCCCTTCTAGGTATCTTCCATCTTCCTCAGCAGGTTAAAAGCATCATATGATCATATAGGGATACACGAACACTCATGTCTATAGAAGTAAAGAGTCTTGTTAGCAGAAAGCCATGTCAACAAGCTGGTGAACATGGAACTATTTTAATAACCACACTGCCCCTGAAGAAGGCATCTGTGCCACAGGTCCTTGGTGTCTGCATGATATTCCAGGTCCTGGGAGATTGGAAGGACTCGGGATGCCCAGATGCACAGTTTGGTGGCTTCTGGGGGATTCTGGGAGCCTGTTCAGCACCCGGTGGTCACGCAGGGAGAGCCTGGAGGGCAGCTTTCTGTTGACAGGGTCGTGGTTACCATGATTACTGATGAGTTACTCAGAGCCAGTTCTTTTCATAATGCAAACGCCACTCTTATGCCTGCATCCTCATGATGGAAATGCTGGGAATGGCATAGGGAATTTGGGGCTAAGTAAGACAAACTACTTCATATCCTGGCGTGGAATTCAGCTCTTCTGGGTGGACAGTTCCTAAGTCTGTTCTTAAACAGCCCCTCCATTGGCATTTGAGATTTGAAAGGAGGCCAATGGAGTGATTTTTTTTTAGTTCAAGTTTTCTTTGCTCCAAATAGTTATTAGATGTCTGTGGAAGAGGGGAGTAAAATCTAGGTCTATGTTCAAGCAAGAGAAAGAATCATATTTAAGCAGTAGAAAATAACCACTGCCTTAGCACCACTTCATCATTGTGCAGCCCAGCTTTATCCTCATTACTTAAGATGAGGCACCTTAATTTTTGCTGTAGAATGAAAGAACCAAGTAGGTGTCGAATGTAGAGGAGGCCATCCATCCATCTGATGGCTGTTGGGACCAGAACTGTGGAGCTGAATACTGGGTTCCAGAAAAGATTTTTATTGCCAACCAAGGCATTACAAAACACCTGAAAATCCTGGCATTAGAAAGTTAGCTGGGAAACATGGGGAATTTTGGAAATTTATGAACTACAATAAAATAAAGACAAAGTGCAGATATTCTTTGGAGTTTCGAATCTCTCTTTGGTGTAAGACATTAGGTGTAAACTTTGCGTGTGTGTGTGTGTGTGTGTGTGTGTGTGTGTAATGCCTAATGATGATTATGAAGATAAGACTCTTTGCTATCCTTTTTTTTTATTGTGGCAATTTGGAGTGGGTTCTGGGGGACAAGTCCAGGACTGGGTAACAAGGGCCCCACCCACTGCATGTCTTGCTTTATCTCTACAGTAGTGTTCACTCATACTCTGAGAGCCATTCTATACAATAAAGGGTATGTGCTTGTTAACTGTGATATGTCACTTTGACTTGAGTAAGGACCACCTAGCAGTTTAGTAGAGAAGCCTGGGTGGTTTGTGGATGACTTCTATATCAGCCAGCAAACTGAGGAGGGCAGATCCACCCTGGATGTGGATGTCACCAACTGATGGGCTCGTAGCCCGGATGGATAACAAGGGAAGAAGAACGGAGAACAGTATTCCTTTATCTTCTTTTGAGGGAACTCGGGTCTTTGCCACTGCCTTGTACATTGGTCTCTCATTTCTTTAACCTTCAGCTTTTAGACACAGACTTGCACGTGCGGACTGTACAGTCACCTTCCTGACGTCCGACCTTCCACCGATCCTGGATCCACAAACTCTTGAGTGCGCAGACGGCCGTGTTGTCTTCTTCTACCGGGTCCACCGATGGCCATGGCAGCTCTCCTGCTTCTGACCCTACCAGCCTATCTCATAAACTCCTTTGTAGAATTATACATCTATTCACATTGATTCTGTTCCTGTGCAGAACCCAAACTAATACAGATTACACGAATGAATGCACACGCACGTGTTTTATACCTCCTTCAGTTATGCAGGGTGCCCTGTGCTCGAAGGTCACAGTGAACACCGAATCGGGGAACGCTGAACCACTGCTCCCAGGAGAACCACAGGGTCAGGCCCTGCAGACACTGCTCATACGCCGTCACTGTGGAGTCTTACGTTCTGAATGTTTCAGCTTAACCCTTTTAATGTGCATCGTTGAGTCTCAAACATTGAGCCCACAGCCAACAAGCCTGAGCGAAGTTTCTGCCGCACCATCTCCCCTGGACACGTCACAGTGCTCCAGAGAACACTTCAGCCCTCCGCCTGGGGTCAGGTTAAACAGCGATGCGGCCGGCATGAAGCACAAAAACACGGCACTAGGTAAACAGACTGGAAAGGACGCTTGTTACAGTCTGAGGCATGAAGCAGACCAGCAGGGAAGGAACTGGGAGAGTGTGACAGACAGCTCTGCTGTTTCGCATTCTATGCATGTCCACAAATGCCCACAAAAGGGCAGTAAGTGTTGATTTTGGGGTGATAGATAAGTTCTATTTTATTTATTTATATGTTTTAGCAGTGCTGGGGATTGAATCCATGGCCTTGAGCATGCGAGGCAAGGGTTCCACTACGGAGTTACATCTGGAACCCTAAAAATAAATTTTGAATTTGTTTACAAATGAATTGCACGTGGGTGAATTTGCAAACATAGAATCCAAGAATAATGAGGATCGACTAGCAGGTTATATTTTGGAAGTTACTAAAAATAGGCGCGATTCCATATTGCTTCTGCTAAGCGGCCGATCTTGGCAGAGCTGAGTGTAGGTGGAGGACCCTTGTGGTGGTGAGTGACGGACGTCAGTCCAGGTGGGGTTCGCTCAGCGCTGGCAGCCGCGAGGCGAGCACCTTCCCGTCTCTGCCCTGGCTTCCCTCTCCGTGTTCTGTGCTGGCGGGAGTTGGCGACCTGGTCTACCAGAGTCTTATTGGTTGCTTACAAATGTTGTCTTTGCTTATGTTGCTTATGTTGGCTTAGTTAAAAAATGCAGCCTCCCTGTATCTTTTCTAAGTCCTGCATTTCTTCTATTTGGAACATTTGATATGGTTGTCACCTAATATTATGCAACAAAGAAATAAGAAAGAAAATATAATGCTATTGATATCTGTGGGCCTATCGATCTCATGCTCTTGTTCGGATGTAAGTGTAAGAGGCAGGTGTGGGAAACAGCAGACTCGCTTGTAGTTGACTTATGTCCCTGCTAATGACACAATGGATTTTTCTGTTAGTTTGTTATTATTTTTTATTATTGGCATTAGCATTAATCTCCAAGAAAATGAATATAAAACAGGAAGCATGTCCTGGCCTCCTTGGCAATGCATTATTTTCAAGAATCTAGCTCTGTGGCGTTGAGTGGAACCATTTCCATTTTACCCACATTCAATCAAGGGTTTGTCTTTTGTATCCCTGGGCAATTGCATAACTCTAATATTGACCTTAACCGAAGTCCTTTGTTTTGTACCCTAACAGCCTGAAGCATTAAAAATGCGTGTTTACTTAATTTGTCCTGGCATGCAGTGTAATTACAAGCAGTTTGTTTTCTCTGTTGTAAAATATGGTCTGGAGAAGGAATAAAGTAATGTGGAAAATTAACATTGTGATGTACTGTATAGTGGAATAACACTAAAACACTTAGCAGCGCTGGTTCTGGAGGTGCTATTTGTGTTGTGTGCAAGAGCAATAAAGAATTAAATGCCTCTTTCTAAACTATATTTGCATGATTTTCAACTGCAGTAAAATTAGTCTGGGTCTGCTTCTCAGAATAATCAGCACAACAACAACAAAATCAAAGACCCCGGAGTTGAGGGATGTCCTTGCTGCTCTGAAGCTGTGTCTCTGTGTTCGGGAGACCCCGCACGTTATTCTAATGGGGGAGAGGGGAGGGCGACAACCCGTGGCTGAGTTCCAGACCCTCTGGATCTGCCGTGGGGTTTGCATGTCAGTGCTGGGCTCTGACAGGTGCATGCTTAGTTGACTTGAGGATGTGTGTGCTTAGGGTGGGGACGCTGGGTAGGGCTGCCCAGGCCTTGTCTGCTGGAAAGTTCTGGAAGCTGTGGCAGGCTTTCTGCTCACTCTTCTCATTCCTGTGGCAAAACATTCTGTGATGCTCAGCATGAAGGACACTGTATAAATAATAAATTGTGGTGTATCATTTACCAAACTTCAAGTGATTACAGAAAGAAATACAGTAAGTCTCTTAAAATAAAGGTAATAAATTCACCATTTGGGGTGTCCTAGAATGGAGTCCGTGTGTGTGAAGGTAGGGGCTGGCGTGTAAAGCAATTCATCCCTTACGTGTTGCCCCCTAGGTTCTATTTGTTGGTTTTAAACAGTTCAAGGGAACGTAAGGGTCTCAGGAGCCAGTTATGACTCAGCATCCCTTGTTAGCGGCCATTTGTCCTTTATTGGTGGCCTGCCTCAAAGTGGCCTTCTTTGATGCGATGTGGCTTTTGAATAGGCTTGCTTTAAACCCGGGCCTTTGAGGGGACCTGGGAAACCTTCGTCCCATGCTTTGCTGTGGACCAGGAGTGGCCGCGGCTCCGTAAGCACGTTGGTGGTTGTGCTTCTTTGGTACAGGGTGGACTCCGCTGTGGGTTCCTCCGGGAGTGGCTGGCTCCCTTTGCCTGCTGTGTCTCCTGGAAGACGCCTTGGCTCTCTGCTGTCCTCCACTGCAGCAGTACCTGTGACCGCACTGCCGGCCTCCTCTTGCTGTCCCCAGAGGTTGGCCTGGCTGGAGGAACAGGGGCTTTAAACAGCCCATGAGCAAACATCCCCTGAACCCGATGGTGGCAGGAAAATCATTAGAACAGGTCGGGTTCAACAAATATCTTAAGAATAATTCCTCCTGTAATTTATGACCTTCGGGGAAAAGGATCAATAGCATTAAACAACGAGTCAGCCAGCCAGCTTTTCCTGGTGGGAGAAAGTTCCCTGTCTTTGTGGTGTTTGTGTTCTGTCTGCTCATAAGCAATAATCCTGATTGCTGGCGACTTCATTCCCTTTCTCTCCCATCAGCTGGGAGACACATTCCTCTCTCTCCACAGCGCTCCATGTCCTCTGCTGTTTTGTTCAGTATCTCCTTTTGCCCTGACCCCAGGGAAGCCTGTGGCATCCGGATGGGCACTCTTGCCGGAGTCCCTTGGTCTGCCACCTGCTCCCTGGCCCCTGGGTGAGGACAGCCTCGGACATCGTCTCCACATTGCAGGTCGTAGTCCCACACTTTATTACAAACTCCCCCTGCGGGGGAAACTCCAAGGGAGAAATGCAGTGGGGAAGGAGAGGCAGCGGCAGCCTTACTATATCTTTTCTACCCCAAGGTCTTTCTTGGAAGTACAGAAAAATGGATTAAATTGATTTTTCTTCTGACCTAACTTGTTTCCTTTTCTCAAGTGCTGAGTGGCTTTAACTTTGGAGTCACAGTAAATGTGTCTGTTTATTCCTCCCGCGAGGGCCGCCTCCTGCGGTGTCTGTACGTGGCACTCTGAATTTGGGAAGTGGGTGCTTGCTCTGACTTGTCTGGAAGCAGGGGGATGCTGGGAAACATGGACATCACGCTGACTGGGAGTTCAGGGACGTGGCCTGTGTCCAGGCCCTGTTTTCCCGCGGATGCTCTGAGAACTCAGGTGGGCTCCTCTCTACCTGCATGGTCCCAGGTGGGCTGTCCTTGTGCTGTGTGGCTCTGCTGTCTGCCCTCGTGAGCTGCACGATTATGGAGGGCGGTTAGATTTGTGTTCTCGCTGGGCACGGGGTGACACTGGTGGGCAGCGGTGTGTCGGTGTGGGGGTCTATTCTGAGCAGGTCTCCTCTGTGACATCTGAGGTCCCTGCAAGGAGAAGACCACCTGCTCTGCCATCTCAGAAGGGGTCTGGGGAGCCAGCCTCCCGGGCACCCGAGCCCCAGCTGCCCTGGAGAGTCTGGGCCCTGGCAGGTCTCTGCCCAGCCGCTGCTTTGCAGGAAGCAGAACCTCTCCGGAAGACATTCACGGGAGCTGCAGCTGGCACTTCCTGCATCGTCATGACTGCGTGGGGCTTGGCAGTGCTGGGCAGTGGGTGCCCACAGGGAGGGGAGATGCCTGAGGGACGTTCTGTGGGTGCTGGCTTCATGCCAGCCTCCAGCTCTGTGCGATGCCCCATGTGGCCTCTCTGGGCCCTCTCCCAGACTGACCTGCGCCTGCTGGCCACTGCCTCCCTAGCCACCAGCCCCGTTCAGTTCATGCCTCAGCAGACCTCGTGTGCCGGCACCGGCTGGCCTGGTCCTGCAGGCCCGGGCTGGTGCTTTGCGGCGGTGCACGGCCCCCTGCGTGTTGCTTATGCCTTTTCCTGTCCTTAGTTAGCTCTCGGTTTCTTGCTTCATGTGGATTTCATGCTGGGGGTGCACTGCATACAGTGGGCCAGGGCACCCTCTCGTGAGTCTCCGTCCAGGTTTGTGGGGCAGCCCTGGGGCCTGAGCTGGGCTCCAGCCGTGGTGCCTGTGATGAAGGAGAACCAGGAAGGAGCCCTGCCTGGCCTGAGCCAGGGCCTCTGTGCAGCAGCGCGGCGGTCCAGGCATTGGGGGCTGAGTCCCCGCTGGCGAGGCCTGCTGGCAGCTGGATGGGGACAGGTCAAGGAGCTCCTGAGCCGGACAGCCCGGGGGCCCAGAGTCGCCCTGGTGGGCCCTGCCTCAGGGACCACTGAGTGCTGCTGGGGTGATCACGCGTTCACTGTCGGCACCTCTGAGCTCTACGGGCTCTGCCAGTGGTGCAGTGAGCCCATCTCAGGGTCTGGGACGTACCAATGCGGCAGGCGGCCCCCACCACAGGTCTGCCTGAGGCCCCTGCGGCCTGCAACCTGAGGTCTAGAGGCCTTGGCCTAGGGGAGGGTGGGGTCATGGTTTTCACAGAACTTTCTTGAGAGTCTTATGGGATCAAGGACAGAATCCGGACAACTTAAGAGCATCTCCTCCTCACCTGCACTGCCAGTCTGGCTCGTGCACACCCCTAGGGGACCCTTTCAAGGTGTGCATTCCCAAACCAGTCCAAACAAAACAAAACAAAACAAAACACCCCAAACAAACAAAAAACTTGTTAACACCAGGATAACATGCCTGTGCTCAGTTACCAAGCCGCGTCAGTTAGGATCCACTAGAGGAACCGGTTTAGTGCGTAGGAAGGATTTATCAGCAGGCTCATGACGGCTGCCCGTGCAGTCAGAGGGAAGAACAGAAGCTGGAGCGCTGGAGGAGCCGAACGGAAGTTGGAGGTTTGGTGCTCACGACAGAGTCTGGCGCAAGTCCGTACTGGAAGCTGGAGGCTCTGCATTGGAAGGCTGGAGTCTGTCCGGGCAGCCGAAAGGAAGTGGACGCAGACCTCCGAAGGTGACGGCACGGACAAAGAAGGCGATGGCGGAGCAGCAGGAACGGGCGGCTTCCTTCTTTTCCCTTTTATCCCACCCAGACTGCAGGCTGGTGGTGCCACCCACCCTCAGATGCGTCCTCCCTCTTCCATTTGGAGCTCACAAGCATGCGGAGCTGTGCTCCACTCGTCCCCCAGGCATTTATGCCCACTCAAGGTGACTCCACAGTTACTGATCGCACAAACAGATGTGCTTGTCCACATTTCTGTGTCTTTCTTACAGATGGTGCTTTGGGGGCCTCACGGGGTTTCCCTCGGAGGATGGGATCAGTCAGAAGGGAGCCAGCAGTCCAGACTTTGTGTCGTCCCTTGGGGGGAATCGCCCTGAAGATCAGGCTTCAGCCTGCTGGGTGCTGCTTTGCATAGGATCTTGAGGTCATTAGACCGAAAGCCAGTAAAACTTTTGGGCTGCTAGTAATCTGAGAGAACCGACACGCCCTGCACAGTCTCAGAGGTTATTTATCCGCACGTTTGACTACTGCCGGACTCCCTGGGCACGGACTGAGGAAAAGGAAAGGAGATGCCTGCAGTGTTTACGCACTGCCCGCCGAGCCGCCTCCCATCCTGCCCTGGTCTCTCCCCACAGCATGGAGAAGGTGCTCCCCACTGCTCCGTGGACAGCTCAGGGAATTCTGGTTTTGGAAGGCTATGGATAGAGGAGTCTTGGCAGCAGGGCTTGTGTGCTGTCTCCTGGCTTTTCCACCACCACCAGGGAGGTTCCTCTGGTCTGAGGCCTTGGGCACACTCAAAAAATCAAAAAGGGACCATTTCTGTGTAAGGGGGGCTTTGCCAATAAAAGAAAATCCGGAGGAACCATTGATAAGAATTGAGAGATCAGAAATTTTATCTCGTGGGTTTTGTTTCAGCCAGAATCCAAGACTTCAGTAGAAAACAGGGTGGGAGCTGGGTCTTGTTCACCGAAAACCCCAGTTACGCCTCATAGTTCGGTCTCCCTTGGAGCTGACCTGGGCTGACTTCCAGCCAGTAGACTCAGCAGCTGAACTGCGGAGGGCAGGGCCCCTTCCACCTGCTGCCCCGCCCCGCGGTGAGGGACGCGGAGCTCCGAGCTAGCGCGGCCGCCCTGACCCGAGGCTTCCCACCGCGAAGCCGCAGCTCGCTGGCTGGAGCGCTGAGGGCTGGGTGGAGCCGTTCCTGCGGTGCCGCCGTCCCATCCCGACGGCCGGGTACTTTGCATGTTGGCCAGCTACGTCCTCCATGTCTTGCCCTCCCCGCCGGCCGCTGCACACAGACCTCCGGTTTTGCCCGGAATCCGCTTTGGTTGAAGTCCGCAGGTTATTCACGTTGTGTCCGAGCGGCCGTGAGGCTGTGTGAACCAAACAAGGACGGCGCTGGCCTGTCCGCCTCCTGCAGCAGGCGCGGGCCCCTTCTGGGCAGGACCCGCGGTGGGGCTGTCTCTGTTCTGTGACTGATGGTCAGGACCCCCTCGGCGCCGGGGAAGGTGAGCGGAGGGGCTCGGGGTGCCTAAGTCGCCTTCCAGACCCAGGCTTCGCAGTGTCTAGAACCGGGCAGGTGAGGGGTTCGGCTCTGTCCGCGCAGGGGCCGATGCCTGCGGGCACACTGCCCGGGCGGGGCTGGGCCCGGGGCGTGGGTCAGGCGCCCTAACCTGGGGCGGTGGCGCAGATGTCCAGCGCCGGCAGTGTCTGCCGTACCCGGCCCTGGCTGACGCGGCGCTGCGGGGCTCCGAGCCGGCGCAGACCGCAGCCTTCCGCCCGCCCGCCTGCGTGCTGCGGCCAGAGGCGCGGGCCCTGCGGACCCCGCTCTGCCTCCCAGGAGAGCCCCACCGGCCGGCCGCCGGGCTGCTCCATGGCCTGAGGACGTCAGCTGTGCTTATGGTACTGCTCTGGCTGACGGAACTCACAGTTTGTGTAGTTCATGCTAAGAAGCACTGATATTTCCTGTACTATAATTTACTCCACATTAGCGCCAACATTCCGGGTCTGTGTTTTGGACACGCACGTGTGATTCTCATTAGCACTAATTAGAGACTCACGCAGGCCTCTAGCGGATGTCCTCCTGCCTCCCTCCTGCCGCGCGAGGACAGGCTGCTCTCGGGTGGGTTCCAGGCCCTTCCTCCAGTGAGGCCGCCACTTGGGGCTGGAAAAGGTCTGAGGGTCTGCGTGAACACTGAACCGGACTGGGATGGGGAAAGGAGAAAAGACGGGAAAGGATTATCTATACATGTGCGTGTACCAGACAGACAGCTATGCTTCTAATCTCTGTAAGTTCATCAAAAAGAACAGTTTGTGCTTTCATTGTTTGATTGTTTGATCATTTTTTTATGCCTGAATCTTGTAATCTGAACTACTTTGAAGATAACAATATGCAGTATATTAACCAGTGTTAATCTATTATTTTGTTTTGAAATTCTATATTGTTGTTTTTATTCTTTTTTCATTTTAAAATGAACAAAACAAAACAAAAACCAAAAAACCAATGAGACGACATCAAGGGTATGGCAAAAAAAAAAACCAAAAAAACCTGAAATAATTTGTATGGAATTCAAGAATTAGCACAGCCCAGTCACTGTGCTTTGCTTATTTATAATTTTGAAAATCTTTCGGACAGAAGTAAAATATTTTCTGAACCTTTGAAACACACCTCGTGTGGCCTTTGCATATCTAATATGCTGCAAATATAAAATTCCTGTGTAAAATGCAGAAGTGCTTTTTTTACCATTCCATATACTTTACACTTGCACATCGATCACGTAATAAATGACAGGTAGCATTCGTAACAGAACCCGGAGTCTTCACGTGGCCAGGCGGAACTGGCGGTCTGTAAAATATTGAGCAAGGCCTTCAGTTGAGCAGCCACGTGAAGATGCATGTGATCAAAGCCGGCATCGGTGATTAAGTTTCATGTCCTATTCATACAAATATTTCAGGTCTCTCTCTCTTGCCATAATACGATGCTATGGGCCTGAAAAGTAATGGCATCGGTTATAATCCTCAGAAACCACACTGGAACAGCCTCCACGGAAGCAGTTTTTCCCTTTTAGTGGATGGACTTGGAGGTGTTTGACTTTAAAAGGATCATTTCCTCTTTTGTCCTAACACACACAGTAGATGCTCCATCTCCTGTCCCCTGTGCCCAGGGCAGGTCCATCTCCGACCCCCCGGCCAGGGTCACCACGCGTCCCATCTGCTCGTGACGTGCTCCCGGAGAGGGCACAGCTGGGCTGGGATTTCCGTAACCCTTCTCGCGGTGGAAATGCTGTTTCAGCGTTGATCTGAGTCGCCGTCCATGGGGTCAGGGATGAGAGGGCTCAGGACCTCCGCACAGGCGTGAGGCCCAGCAGGGCGTGTCAAGGCTGCCACCACGGCCTTTGCCTGGGACTGGAGGGGCTGACTGTGGCCCTGCTGAGCTCAGTCCCCTGTGGACCGGTTTCCTGAGGTGCCTTGCAGAGGTCTGGGAGCTGTGGAGCTTCTCGGACAGTCTGTTCTCGGTGCCTCCACACCGCTCCCTTAGGAGCGTTCAAGGGTTTGCTTTTCATGTCCTGAGTTTTCCACTGCTACTGCAGGTTAGGAAAAGGGAAGAGATGGGCTGCTGTGTTTATGCACTGCGCACCGAGAGGTCACCTCTTTACACTTCCGTGTCCCCTCCCCTCCTTCCACTGCCTTTGGTAAAAACTGTGGTGTAAAAAGGGGTCTCTCCACTCTCCCGTCACTTCCTCTCCCATTGCAGAGATGCTCTCATGTGTGTGGCTTTATTAACTTTCTCCCTTCCCTTTTAGCTGATGTGACTTCCGGCTGAGCCCAGTGATCACGATGGGAGCCACAGCCTTGAGCAGGAGCAGGGTGTCGCACATCTCCTGGGGACGTGTTTCCTTCCTGAGCCCTCATGTCTCACTACTTTTTATCTTGCTTCCCTTCACCGTTGTCCTGCACTCAGAATGGCCCTTGCTTGCTGATGGTGGCATTGGCCTGCTGTCTGCGCAAAGGTGGGGCCCTGGAGTGTAGCTGGCATTTTGGCAGGTGCGAGGCATCCCATCAGCTGTCTGAGACCTTTGGGGTTCTGTGCAGCAGCTGCTACCTGTCGTCACATCATGATTGCCACCTGCTTTCCTTCAGGATAAAGGATGTGGTGGTGTTTTCGAGGGTCACACTGAAGAAACTGAAAGGAAATTAGTGTAACTACAGCGTCAAGTTTAGGGCTAGTTCTTTAAATTTTGAAATAAGTTTAGGTTTGCAGAAAAGTTGTGAAACTGAACAGAGAATTCCCATGTCTCTCATCCTGCTTGTCCTGAGATTAGCACCTTGCATGACCACGGAACAATGGTGAGATGAAGAATTAACATTGGTGTGAAGACCCTGAAGAGCCTGCAGACTGCATCCGACTCTCACAGGTTTCCAAAAATGTCCTTTTTCTCTTAGGATCCGACAGAAACAGCAAGGCCTTGCGTTGCCGCGTCTGTGCCTTGTGTCTCCTTAGTATCCCGTCTGTGAGAGCCCCTCAGTATTTCTTTGTCTTTCATGACCTGGACATTTTTGAAGGGTGCTAGTGGGACACTTTGTAAAACGTTCCTCAATTTGTGCTTGTCTAATGCTTTCCTCGGATTAGACTAAACGTATGCGTGTTTGCAAGAATGCCGCAGCAGGAGCGATGCCTGATTTCCAGTCACCGTAGGGGAAGGCATCGTGCCGAGATGGCTCGTCACTGGTGGTGCTGACCCTGGCAGCTCAGCCGAGTGGTGCCTGTAGCTTTCTCCCAGTCATCTTCCCATGGTTGATTCAGAAATGTCTTGGGGAAGGGCTGGTACCTTTTTTTTTTGGTCTTTTTTTAGACAGGGTCTCACTATGCTATTCAGGCTGGGCTTAAACTCACTTTATGATCCAGGCTGGTCTTGAACTTGCAATGATCTTTTTGACTCAGCCTCCCCAGTGCTGGGATTACAGGCATTCACTGCCATGCCTGGTGACGGGGTGATACTTTGAAGTTGTGCAAATATTCTGTTTCTCCTCGGCATTTGCTTACTGATTTTAGCATCTCATGGCAATTGCCTGCAACAATCATTAGTGCAGGTTGCGATGGTGGTGTCCTGTTTCCCTTATTTCTTCCACATTTAGTAATTGGAACTTTTCCATATGGAAGCTCTATGGTCTCCTCCCATTATTTTATTTCATTCCATGGTGGGAGTTAACCTTCAGACTGGTCCTACCATGCACTAAAATCATTCCATGTAAAAAGCACTGCCGAATATGTCCAGGGAAATTAGATCATTATATTGTACTTATTCATGAAATAGTCATATGTCTGGTGTCCCTTTTTTTTCTTCTAGAATTCATGTCAAAGTTTTGTTTACCCACATTTCTGTACCTTTGGTGCTCAGTAATGTGACAGATGAATATGAACTCAGGAGGACTATTTTAAAATTGTTGTCCACTTAAAACACTTTATTATGACTCAAAACCAGATATCCTTCTAAATTCTTTTTCTTACCTTTTGAAATGTTTTTTATTTTAAAGGAAATAAATCAAAACAATGAAATGAAACAAAACAGAACAATGAGAATGATATTGGACTTCAAAAATGAGACAGCAGGAAATCCACAATAGTCACTATACTGCACATTGTTATCCTCTAAATAGATGCTTTAGGTTTGCAGTGTCAATCAAACAATGCAAGCATTAAGTTCTTTCTTTACTTCAGTTGCTATTATCTCAGCCTGTGTTCCTCCGAGTCAGCCGGTTGCTTGGTAGGTGTGTGGGGATCTTCTCTCCCTGCCCACACACTGGCCGACTCACAGGAAGGATGCTGCTTCCTGGTTCTCCTAAATTCTTTGGAATATTCACATAGAATATCAGTGTAAATGTATACATTTAAGTAGAGAGTGGTAAAAATGCAGAGAAAACTAAGAAATTATCAATGGAAGCTGCTAATTTAGAAACAACAAGAGAGTAAAAGGTCTTGGAAAAAAATCTCTTATGTCTTCATTCTTTAGTATTTCTAACAAAATGACAAGTAGATATTAAAAATATTTTTGCAAGATTGGGTGATTCAGATTTGTGTTCTTGTGCATATAAATGTTTTACTGCCCTTTAGCAGCTGTTGCTAGCCAACACAACAAGACATTTCTTTCTAAGCTTTAAATCAGTTGTTTTATAGAGCACAGAGAATTTTTATTATAACATAATTCTGTGCATAAAATATCACATTAAAGGAAGAAGATAAAGTTTTGTGCTTTCATTCTCCATTAACTTGACTGAAAACAATTTGCAAAGAAATCTAACCAATCAGAATTCATTGCTGTGAAGCCAGTTAAACTTGAAATTCAAATAGTAGGGATAGTTGGGCAAGGCCTCCATGGCTGGACCCCAGGAACATTGTTAGATGCTTCAGTAACTGCACTGGAAAGGTCATTTCCACTGTGGACAAAACAGATGACAGCCGACATCTAAGAGCATCAGCCTAGTGGGCTTAAGTGAGAGGTCGTGTTGAAAGTGCTCACACTTTGCCTAAGGACACCCCTGCCACTGCGGTTTCTGGTTGCTGTGTCCCTTCCGATTTGATGCCTTGTTCATGGGACAGTTGGGCCACTGGTGGTGTGGGAGCCCAACCTGTCCAGTTACAGGTACCCGGCCCACTTGTCTCTGTGGGGGTAACACAGGAGAGCGCTTTGACTTCAGAGGGCTCCCCAGCTGTTTTAGAGAGCTGGTGCGCATTTGCGCACCTGCACACTCACAACGCCGCCCTCAGGGGTATTTCCTGATAACCTGCCGCTCTCACACCTCCTGGAGGTCAGCTTAGGACAGGGACAAAGAGCATTTAGCTGTGTAAATATCCCCAGGCGCTCTATAAAGGGAACTAGTCACCACGCACTTATACTCTCCGTGTATTGTGACAGGTTCAAATGACATGTGTTGACTAATCATACATGAAAAAGAAAGGATCATTTTTTTAAATGAGAATTTTCTGCCTTGAACAGATGCACTTGCTCTTCTTGGTGATTTTAACTCATCTGATACTCTCGTCAAACAGCCTCAAATGTTTCTGTGCCTTTGAAAACCTAGCTGTCAGGATAATTAAAACTTCCTGTCCTTTTATCTGTTGCTTGATGATAAATGGCAAATAAAGTTTCTGAACGACCAATCCCCCAACTCCACCAGCAGTTATCTCTGCTGCAACTCTACCTGCATGGAATCCCCCACTGATGTTTTTCTATAATCTCTGTATCAGGGGAATTGGTAATTATATTTTATGAAAGAAGATTGCAGCTGAAATATGAAGTCACTACTTCTGAGGTTGCGTCCAGACAATGCTGAGGACCTCGGACTGCTCTGGGGCCAGAAAAGGCAAGCTGAAAGCGGGGAAGACCAAGTGGGGCATGGGGTATGGAGGAGGAGGTCTAACACCTTACAGCAGTCACCTCAGACAGCATAGTCCCCACTCCACGCATCTTCACCTGAGGGTGTCAAATGGTGTAGTTGTTGTAGAAATTGTATGGTGATTCTTTTAAAAGTTAAAAATGGAATGACCACATGATCAAACAATTTCTCCTCTGGTTTCACCTATGAACATAGCAGCATGATTTGCAATAGCCAGAAGGTGGAGGCAAACCAGGTGTACACTGATGAATAAATAAACAAAATGTGGTATCATGAATACAGTGAAATATTATTCAGCCTTTAAAGAGAAGGAAATACTGACTCATGCTACATGAATGCACTTCGTGGATCTTCACCATGCTAAGTGATATGCCAGTCATAAAAAGATAAGCACTGTATGATTTCACTTAGATGTGATATGTATATTATTTAAAATCAAATGAAGATATGTGATAGGAAACAAGGAGATAGATTTTTTTGCAAATGGAATGGGAAACTAGAGTTGGAGTGAGGCGGGGAGGGGAAGGGGAATAAAAAGAATTAATAAGTGTTACATACGTGTCCCTACTCCACATGATGAATGTAAACCTTACATACTGCAGACGCGTACTAATATCACATAAATACATTTTTAAAAAGAGAGAAAGAAGAAGGGTGGCAGAGCAGACGAGCCCACTGAGCGATGAGCGTGCATATGAGACCTTGCCTGAAGCTGTGTAAAAGCGGAAGTGGCTGGTGAGAGTGCGGGAACCAGCTTCTTGTTTACTTCTCAGTTTCAGGCGCCATGTCCCCGTGTTGCACCACACTGTCTAGAAATAATGAATAAGTAAACACCAGGTTCCCTCAGTTGCCAGGTTTGATAAGTGGCTGACACTATGTACTTATTTATCCTTGTGCCCAGGACAGTGCCAAGTGTCACCGAATAAGCAAAGGAGCCCTTCCTCTTCTGGCCATGCCGTGATTCTTATGCCCCACGCCTCTCTGCTCGTCAGTCCCCAAACTCTTTACTGATGCTGCTTCTTGGTGCCTTTCACGGTGACTGTGGCTCGTTTGCCGTCTTACCAGGCTCACTTAGTTTTCTAGAGACAGGACCTGTTCTCTGTTCCCTCTTTCTGGCTCTCATGCTCAGGACAGGGTTGGGTACTTGGAAGGTGTTCATGAAGTACTTGTTAAAAAATTGGCTGTACCTTGAAATTTGCAGGCAAAGTGTTCTATTTTTATGAAGATATATTTATTTAGAGAATGTTGACCCAAGTTTAAGCAGGATATTTGATTACTCAGTTTACGATGTGTGCTGTTTTGCTTTTACCAGGGAGAATGTCGCCAGGAAGTCCCCAAATTTGCAAATTAGATGACTTTGAAAGACTTCCTTTCCCAAGGTCACACAAGGCAGAACCATGCAGGCCCTCAAGGTGAGGCTGGCCCCTGGAAGTTAGTGCAATTTAAGTCAAAGTGAGTCGGCTCTACCAAACAATGGTATTTGTCAATCCCTTTATCAATCCCTTTGAGATGTTTTGCTACATTTTCCTAAGTGCCCTCAGAAGAATCTCCTGGGGGTACTTGTTAAATGAAATGCCGAGGCCTGGGACCGCGTTCCTAGACCTTTGAATTTAAACCTCTAGTCGGAAGCCAGCAGTCTGTGTCTTCATTTGGCTGCTTAGGTTGATTCTCATGCATAGGAAAATTTGAGATAAACATGTCTCAGCTCTCTAGAATCTTTTCCACACTCTGCAGGGATGGACTAAAGGATCTGGGTTTCCTTCTCCACTGCATGCAGTTATGGCTGGGATGTTGCTACCCAGGTAGCGCACATTTCAGTCTCTCTCGTGCCTCAGAACCATCTGACTGGTTCTCACCAATGGCAGGAGAACAGAGTTATGTGTGTCACTTGTGGGCCAGAGTAGTTAAGAAGGGGTGGGTCTTCACCCCTCCACAGCCAAATGCAGAGAACTCTGGAGACCCAGAGGAGGGAAACCACACAATGGAAGGGGTCTGGAAGACACCCAGTGGCTAGGGGCAGTGCTGTGAGGAACTGCTCGGTGAGTGGTCAGTCCCCTGGCAGCTGAGAGAGGGGTGAGGGTATGATAAATACCGAGGCCCTGACGTGTTTCGGCAGTCTGCTGCAGGGTGCATAGGAGATTGCTAATGTGGGCTTTGAGAAGGACGTTGAGCAATGGCAGGATGTTTGGTGGCGACCTGCAGGGCTCTCCTGATGATGGTGGGTCACTTGTCATCGTCCGCACCCATGCTCCATCCTTATGGAGCCCTCATGCAGGCCTGCCAAATGTGGGGCTCACCAGGCCCGGTATGCGCTCGCTTCCAGGGGCTACTCGGGGCGGGGGGAGGACAGGGTGGCCAAAGTGCACGGTGAAGCTGGGTTTGACGGTCAGCAGGAAGAAAGGTGTCCGGAAGCTAAACCTGCTTTAACCGCTTCGCGGTGAGATGGGCGTCTCCCCCAGCTGCAGCCAGCTGTGGGCACCGCGTGATGTTCACAGCCCGTGGAGAGCAGTGTCCCGGGAACTGGCGACTCACCAGGGGGTCTGGGGACGTGGGGCATCTGGGAGACATTTGGTGACAAATTACATTTTGATTTTACTTTATAAGTGAATCAAGTTATGGAATATCAGGGATCATGCTAAATATTTAATTTGTCTAAAACTTCCAAATCCCATCTCTTTCATTTTGCTTTGATGAGAAACTTGAGCCTGCTTCTGTGAACAGAGCTTTTTACGCAAGGCTTAATGATCGAGTAGCTGTTCTCTTGGTGCTCCCTTCCCACCAACAATGTAGCATTTTGACTTTATCACCAAATTATCAGCCACTAATGGCAAACAGATATGATAGGTGTTCTAAGCCTTCTGGCTTGTTTTTAATTTACTACAAAAACTTCTGAACAACAATAGGAAGTGTGATGTGTGGAGAACCCAAAGTGGCTGTAAGTTCGGGATAGTGGATAAAATAGCTTAAAGCCATTTCCCCGGAGAGCAAGATTTGGGTAATTGGTGGTGTCTCCTGTGCCTCAGGCCTCCTTCTTAGTGAGGGAGTCTATTTTATTACATCACATTAGTGGGGAAAATATATAAACTTTGTTTTGTAGAACAGAATGCAAGAGTTTTCTCTCACGAAGCTAGAGTTTTATGAACTATTTGATTTCCTAAGAGAAAAATTATAACTTCAAAAACAAAAACATATTTTTCAGGATGAGTTCTTTTTGAAGACCTTCTGCATCCCATTTTGCTATTAATTTTACTTTGGGCAAACCAAATGATGTTATATGGATCTATTCTCAACACTCACTGCACATTATAATTTGCATTTTATCACCAAATTACAAATTAAATATTGTCTTTGTTGGAAAATGATTCCTATGTAGCCCTGTTATATGACCTACTCATTTTTTTCTTGTATAGCATTGATTTTTCCTCATTAGAATCCAAAATATCAAATTTGTGTTCTATTGCTATATTTCATGTTGGGGGGCAGTGCCCTGTGGGAAAGCAATTGCAATAATTTTGAGGCTTTTGTTTTCCAGAACAATACAAAACATCACTATTTTTGAGAGATTGGTGTGGGAAGCTGTCGAGGTGGTTGGCAAATACAAGGTAGGGTGCACTTATGGGAATATTCGTCTCTTTCTTTTTTGCTAGAAGTAACTTACCAAAAGTTTGGGGAAATTTAGGAGTAACTGTCTACATCAATGAAGCGAGAATGATGGAGAAGTGTGTTCAGAGCAAGGGAATATTTTGAGGGTGATTACTAATGGCCATGTGGGCAATGTGTCTTTTACTATAATACATTTAAAAAATTGAAACATAACTATGTTTTGATTCTACCTCATATGTCCACCTACATTTTGTAAAATGCACTTGACTCCAAGACAGTACAACTAAAGACACTCATGAAAGCAGATTTTCAGAATTGCTTCAGAAAGTGGCAAGAACAATGGCGTAAGTGTGTTTGAAGCCAGGGAGAGCATTTTGGGGGAGATTAATGGCCATGTGCCTTTTATTGTAATAAGCTTGTTAAAATTTTAAACAGCGACTGTTTTTGAAAACATTGCTTATGTGAGTGTGTAGGACACATCAGAAGATGCAGGAGAAGAAAAGGAACTTTAGTGGTGGTCTCCCTTCTCCCCATCCGTGTGTGTGTGTGTGTGCGTGTGCACAGTGTTCATACATATGTACATCTGTACGTATGGATTCATGTACATGTACATGCAGGTATAAAACTAGGGAAGAAATGGTTGCAGAGGAGAAAATTATTTCCATTAGGCAATGGGAGCAACTGAAGAAGTGGAATTAACATGAATAGGATCACTTTAAGCCACTTATTTAACATAATTCCAAGTCATTGCTCATCTCCTACTTACATAAGCATAAAAATAGTGTTTAATGGAACTGGGGAACCAGGAGGCAGGAATAATGTGTCACCTGTCTGTGCGGGTGGAGAATGGCCTTACCGTGGTCATGTGAGTCTTTGTGTATCACATGAGATATGTAGTTATTCCTGCTTTGGTATTTCCCAAAGAATGCAATTCACATTTTATCTTTGAATGATATTTCTTTTTTAGTGTTGAAATACATTTGCTTCAAACAAAATGTGGCCTCAGCCACTAAGTGGGAATCCTTCAGGGATAGAATATTTTTTAGTCTGGGTTGTTCAGAAGAAATGCAGAGTGTATGGGTTTCAGCCATATTTTTACTTGCTTTTGGAGAGTTCAAAATATTTTTCATTCAACGTATTAGATGCCCTTATGATGCCGAGGATACTGTCCCTGGAAGCATTCACCATGGAGGAGCTTGGGGTGGTGTAAGCAGCCACACTCACACGTGTGACTGATGGGGTGCACACTGTCACCGTGAGCACACGTGTGACTGATGGGGCACACACTGTCACCGTGAGCCCTGCAAAGAGCTCCCCGGGACACAGACACACTCCAGAACTTGGTGATTTTTGTTTCCAAAGTAACATTCTTTTGTCCCATACCCCTTTTAATTTTTTTATCAGTACATGTTCACAGTACATAACATTTACATTCCTTGGGAGGAGTGGAGACACGCACATGACACAATTCCTTTTTTCAACCAGTTTTCCTCCTACCTTCCCTTTTTTGATCCCCTCTTGATCCATCTCTTGATCCCTTGGCCACTGAAAAACATCCATCTCCCTATTTCTTATTGTCTCTTTTATTTTGCTCTTTATTTATATTTTGGGTTTTGCATATAAAAGAAGCCATGCAATATTTAAGTTTGTATGCCTGATTTACTTTACTTATCACTATTGTCTCAAGTTGCAGCCATTCTCCTACAGATGACTCAAGTTTATCCTTGCTTATGGCAGAGTAGTACTCCATTGTGTATATTTACATTTTCTTATCTGTTAATGGACATATAGGCTGCTTGCAAGATTTATGTATTATAAGTTGTGCTGCTAACATGGGTGTGCATGTATCTCTGTGATATGATCTTGTTAAATCTTATGGGAAGATACCTAGAAGGGGAATAGGTGGGTCAAATGGAATTTCTAGTTTTAGTTTTTTGGGAAATTTCCATAATAATTTTCATAGTGGTTGTAATACCCACCAACATCCCCACCATCCCCACCAACAGTGGAGAAACATTCCTTTTCCCTCACAGCCTCACCAGCATTTTTTATTATTTGATTTCTTGAATGATAGCTGTTCTTTCTGGAGGGAGATAGAATCTCAGTGTTGTTTTGATTTGCATTTTTCTAATGGCCAGAAATTTTAAAAAATTTAAATGTGTTTATTGGCCATTTGTACCTCTTCTGAGAAGTGTCTGTTCATTTCAGTTGCCCATTTTTAAAAATTGGGTCTTTAATTTTTGTGGGTCTAATTTTTAAAAGTTCTTTATATAGTCTAGATATTAGTCCTTTAAAGAATGGAACACAAAAGAGGGTGCAGAAATAGCTACATAATCTTTGACAAATGGGCCAAAATAATAAGCTGGAGTAAAGATGGCCTCTTTAATAAATGGTGCTGGGAAAATTGTCTACATGCATGCAGAAGATTGAATCTAGACCCATATGTTTCACCATGCACTAAAAGTGAATCAAAATGGATCAAAGAGCTAAATGTTAAAGCAGAAGAACTTGGTGTGCTGGAAGATAAAATGGGTCAAACCCTTGAAGACATGGGCATAGGCAAGGACTTTAGGAACGGAAGCCCAGTGGCAGAGTCAATAGTACTAAGAATCAGTGAATGGGATCCTATCAAATTGAAAGCATCTGCACAGCAAAGGAAATGATCAGCAGAGTAAAGAGACACCTTATAGGATGCGAACAAATTTTTTGTCAGTAACTTTCTTTTCTGATCAAAACCAATTTAATATACTTTAATGTACTGATTTAATCTAAGCCAGTTTAATGTACTCAGGGATACTGTTAAATTTAAAGCCAACCTTAACAACTTAGCAAGATCTGGTTTCAACATTTAAAAAATTAAAAGGGTTGGGGATATAGGTCAGCACACCCTGGGCTCGATCCCAAGTACTGGGAAAACAAACAAACAAATGAACAAGGGCTAACAAAGAGTGCACATTTCAAAACTTCAGACAGACTTCTGGGAAGATGGCGGAATAGTAGGATGCAGGGAAAACAGCCTCTCTGAGAGACACCGTCTAGATGTGGGAACGCACCATCTTGAGGAAGACAAAAAGGAGGGAAATGGGTTGGACCCAGGACCCAGGAAGAGCCTGAAGTCTGAATCGAACCCCACAGAGAGAGCAAAAAGAAAAAAATTCAATTAAGAAGAAGGTGGTAGCTGGTGGAGCCTTCGCCCAGAGCCAGACTCACTGTGCGAGGGGAGCTGTCAGAGCCCAGTGGCACACGGTTGCGGTGTTGGTGGCGGCTGGTGACCCTGGGACCTCTGTGGAACCATTCCTCGGTGGAGGAGAGCGGCAGGCGCGGAGGACTGTGCTGGCTGGTGGTGAGTGCGGAGGGCTTGGTCCTCCCACGGGAGAGAGCGATTTGCCGGAAGCCATTCCTCAGTCAGGCCAGATGTGCCTGGGGCTAACACTGTTGCTGGCTTCCCCCAGCGGCTCCTAGCTGGGCGCACACCCGCGGAGACTGCTTGGATGACTGCGAGCCCGAGCCCGAGGAGGCCGCTCTCAGGGCAGGCCTGCTAAGGTTGTCTACTACTCCGCCCACGGACAGTTGCTGGCTTGCGGAGATACAGTGCACGAATTGGGCTGCTGTCTCCACAGGCTGTTTACCAGTGAATGCAGAGAGAACCCCGGAAGTGGGCTCTTTTTTCTTTTCTTTTCTTTTCTTTCTTTCTTTCTTTCTTTCTTTCTTTCTTTCTTTCTTTCTTTCTCTCTCTCTTTCTTTCTTTTCTGTTCCCTCCTGGTGTGAGTGTGGTTTCTGCCCTCCTTTTGGGTCTGCTCTTGTTCTATTCTCTTTTCTGTCTCTTTTGGCTTTCTTTTCCCCTCAGCCTTTTACAGTGGTTTCCCTGAGTTGGTGGACCCATCTTTATTCTCCAACCTACTTACAATTACTTTTCCCTTTTCCCACTTTTCTGCTTTTTCTTAAATTCATTTTGGGTCTTCACCCTTGGGGACAGAATTGACATTTTGTGAACCTAAGTATTGTATATGATTGTTTTGCATCCTGTTGTATGGATATAAATTCAGTTTATATGGTTGGGGGTTGTAAATCAGGGGTTGGATCAGTTTACTGTTTTGTTGGCTGTGTTTGGTGCTGTGGGTGCCACTGCAGCCAGAACTGACTGGATTGAACTGGATAGCTGTTGGCCTTGCTGGTCCAGGCCTGGGATTGACTGGGAGGTCGCAGAGAGGGCTGGGGTGTGGTGCCAAGAACTAGGGGCTGGGCTAGGGGAGCAGTGGTTTCTCATCTCTGACAAACTGAGGAAGAGGGATTTTCCAATAGACTCGGAGCCCAGGAACCGGTTACACCTGGAAGATATCTCCGGGAAGTGCTCATCACCTGGAAGTCCTTAATACCACCGTTAAAGTAACCCACTGCAGGCAACTAACAGGTATCACTTTAGGAATTAAACTAAAAAAGAAAAGAGATGAGAAGACATTTAAACAGGTCACAACCCCAGACACCCAGTTCACCAAAAGCAAACCCAGCGGGCAATGAGGCTGGCAACTCCGAAAGCACCCTACAAGGTTTCTTAGAAGTGGGAACAAAGCAGTTGAATGAGGCTTTGGAAAAAATGAAATCAGAAGTAATCTCTCAAATAACTACAGAGATTACCAAAATATACACCATGCTTAGTGATGTTAGGGCAGATACAGACAAAAAAATAAACAAACTTCAGCAGACTATGGAAGGACAACATAGGAAGCAAATGGATTCCATAAAGAAGATTCAAGTAGATATCGAGGAGAATAGAAAAGTATTCAAAGTAGATTAAGCCAATGTGAGGATAGGATCTCAGATATTGAAGACAGGCTCGCAGTTAGTGACCAGGAAAAGAAAGATTCTTCAAAACTAGCAAGGGATCATGAGATATTAATCCAGCTTGACCAGACAAAGAAAAATAACTTAAGATTAATTGGAGTCAGTGAACAAGCAGGAGATACTACAAATGACATTAAAAACATCCTTACAGACATCGTGACAGAAAATTTTCCTGGTAGAGAAAAAGAATTTGACATACAAATAAATGAGGCATATAGAACTCCAATTAGCAATGATAAAAAAAAAAATCTACTTCCAGGCATATCATAGTCAAGATTCCAGAAATTCAACACAAGAATAAAAGTTTGAAAGCTGTTAGGGAAAAGAAACAAATCACCTATAAAGGAAAGCCCATCAGAATTACAGTGGACTTCTCAGCACAAACTCTCAAGTCAAGGAGAACTTGGAGTGAAGTACTCCAAGTTCTAAAAGAAAACAATTTTCAACCCAGATTGATGTATCCCACAAGACTATCTTTCAAAATAGAGGGAGAAACAAGATACTTACATGATATGGAACAGTTGAGGAAATTCATGACCACTAAACCAACACTCCAAAATACTTTGAAGGACAAAGTACTACAGCTCCACGAACCCCAATAGAAGGAATCCACCAGGAAAAAAGAAAGCAACATGATAAAGATAAGTCAATATGTATCAGTTTTAACCATTAATGTTAATGGTCTCAATTCACTAGTCAAAAGACATAGACTGACAGAATGGAACAAGAAGCAAGATCTAACAATATGCTGTATACAAGAAACACATTTAATTCAAAAAGATTCTCATAGACTGAAAGTTAAAGGATGGAAAACAATACTCTATGCAACAGGAGTCCAGAAAAAAGCAGAGGTAGCTATTCTATTTGCAGATAAAGTTAATTTTAAGCTAAGATTGATTAAGAGAGACAAAGAAGGTCATTATAAATTGGTAAGAGAACAAGCTAAGAGGAAGAGAGAATAATGCAACAAACACTAGTCCACCCAGTTATATAAAACAATTATTAATCGACTTGAAAAATCAAGTAAGTCTTAATACAACTGTATTGGGAGACCTCAATACATTGCTGTCACAAAAAGACAGGTGTGGAGTTCTTGGGATCCTCTGGGTAGAGTATCATGTCATCTGAAATAAAATCTATGTACATAAAAAATTAGTTGTGACAGTCAGAGAAAAAGAATTTTGAGTAAAATGTAATTTTTTCAGAGTCACCTTCAGATTTTATTTTTAATGTGAAATGTTCATTTGAAAACAACTGTGTTAACAATTAGTTAGATAATATTTCATGTCTGTATTTTTTGTCTTAAATAATTTTTGGGAATATCCAATATGCTGATGATTGTTGCTGTTTTGTTGGTTGGGGTGAAATTGTTACATTTTGATTTCTTGTTTTCCTTTTGTTTAAAATTAAAAAAAACAAAGAGTGCACATTTCATAAAAACTGGGCATCAAGGAGGTGTATAAAATCATAAAGAGAAACTTTCCATTGCTACGCAATCTAAAGACAGCCATTGTTAAACTCTTATGCTATCTGGCTACAGAACATGTGTCTGTACCTACATACATATTTCTACTGAAGTTTACAGTACAATGCCAAATGTCAATGGATAATCTGTACATTAAATTTGAATCACAGGGGAGGCGGTACTTTGTCTTGCTTTTACAATACTACAGTGGACAGTTTTCATGTCACTAAAATGTCTTTACAATCACATTTTTAATGGTTGTATACTATTTCTTCTAGTGGTGAGAGCTCGAGCTATTTGTACCAGCTGGGAGATGCATAGTGTATGTCTTCTTGGCTCTGTGTTTCCTGAGGACCTGTTGGTCATCTGTTATTGGCCACAGTGAGAAAACTGACAGCTCAGAAATTGGCAGCACCTACATATCTGGGTTTTAAGTTTTTTTCAAAGAGCCAGCTGACAAATATTTACTACAGGCAGTATAATTCATGTAAGTATAGCTCTTCCGAAATCTAAGGTGTTTCCAGTGATGTGCTTTTGTTATAATGGTACAGATCTTATACATGAATTTTTGTATTTCTATTGCTTCCTCAGAATACTGGAAGCAGAACTGTGGGCTTGGAGGATTTGGACATCTGCAAGGACCCTGATACACATCCCTGATACACATTTTTAAATTGCTTCCTAGAAAGATGGAGTCCATTCACTTCTCCATGAGCAAGTTTGAGCATCAGTGCTAGTGAGTTCTAGGCAGCAACCGTTATTACCGGTTCAGACAGTCTCTGCCAAGGAGGGACCAAAAATGCTGCTTTGCTGTTACTTTGATTTTTGTTTTTAACCAAAGTGAGTTTTTTAAAGAAGTACACTGGCCACCCATATTCCCTTTTTCGTGAATTCTTAGCCCAAGTACTATGAAATGCAGATGAAAAGGAATCACTTAATAGTGCTTTTTAATGTTTGGGCAGAGGTTCTGCTCGGGCTCTGCTGGTTGGGTGTGAGGTTGTCACAATCTCGTGGGCTTTGTGTGCTATGCCAGTGAGCTGTGCCATCCACCATGCGTGCACCAGGGGGATGTGTGGCCTGCAGTACAACGCATCAGGAGCCCAGGGACTCCATCAGTAAGAGACCTCCCTGTGTTCTGTTGCTTGACCACTTTGTGCAGGATGTATTTAGTGTAAGTGAGTGATGCCACTCTCAGTAGATTGCTGTTTGGTGGCTTTCGTACTCACTGAAGACTCTGCAAATAGCAACGCACGTGTGATAACACCTGTGTCACTGATGAAGGTCCATATTTGCGACACATATTCCGTTCGGAAACCTTGTTATCAGAGGCGGCATCTGGTTGTGTTCTAGAACACTCTGTCACATGAAGAATCACCAAAACCATGTACCCATGGTAGAGACAGTAAAATACGCCATCAGGATTTCAGAGCTGAGGCAGAAAAATGGGAACTGGGTGAGCAGGCCGGAAGTGGGTGGGGTGATTTCCCCAGGGCCCCTGTCGCAGCTCCTGAGGTTGTGCGCTTGTGAGTGAATGTAAATGCGTGTGCACTCACTAGCATAGGTGTAATATGTTGACGTTGCTTGGAACACAGCTTGGGGCTGCCGACGGCTCTCATGTTAGATCCCACATCCTTCTTTGAGGCAGGGATTTGGTGGTGGCAGTGATAACGGTTAAGGAAAAGCAGGAACTCTGGGAAGCGTGCTTTTTGGGTGTGGTTCTCTGGGGTTCCAAAGCTTGAGAAGTTGTGGGTGGGACAAGGGCACACATGCCACCCATGAGACACTGCGGTTAAGATGAAAACAACATTTTCTTTACAATTTTGTGGACGTTTTCAGATGATTTGTTAGGATTTAAGTACTTACAGAGCACTTTGGATCTGAGTCTGGAATCTCCGGGAGGGTTTGGTATTCCTTTAGTCTCCGGGGAAGGAAGCAAAGCTCCGAGCCTGAGGCTGCATGGAGGAGAAGTCGGGGGGACTCTCACGGGATTCGCTGCTCAAAGGACCTAAGCGGGGTGAGCAGGGCGCACCCGCCACCCGGCTGTGGCAGCCTCCGCCTCAGGTCATCCGGGAAGCTGGCTTCTGGAAGGACCTAAGTAACGTCCAGCAGGGGAGAGCCGGAGCGCAGGAGCGGTGGAGGCTGGGACAGTGACAGCGGCCAGTTATCGAAGGCTCAGGCCTCGGGAGCTGCTGGGGGGCGGGGCGTTCATGCTCTGCCCACCACTGACACTTGTCACCGAGGAAGATGCACACAAACAGAGCCACCCAGCACTGCCTGGCCGGGCAGCCAGCTCCTTTCATCCGACCCTGCGGGCGCTCCGGCCTGACTTGCGGCCCCCAGCACTCAGGGGCATCGTGTGCAGTACAGGACCCCTGCTCCGCTGGGTCCGCCACCTCATGACTGACACCAAGCGTGGGACACCCGAGCAGCTTTGGGAAAGGTGGGCGTGTTCCGGGACACGTCGTCTGCCCGGCGGGGCTGCGGCTGCGTCTGACCCGTCCGCAAGGGGCGCGTTTGTAGCGGTACCTGTCTGAGGCCGGAGCTGGGCAGGGCGGCCGCCTGGCGCAGGCTCCCCCAGAAGCCTCGGGCGAGTCACCTGAGGGTTCACACTCTGCAGGCCCCACACAGAAAAGCCACCTCGGAGATAAGTCCCGCGGCTCTGCGCGTGGGAGCCTCCCCCAGCTCGGGCACGCAGGCACGTGGTCACCTCTGCAGAGCGTTGGCCTGTTACTGCCCCTCCCGAAGTTCAGCAGAGATTTGACTCCTGAAATGCTTGGGGATGGGATGCCGGCAAAATAGGAACAGGAGTGGTTAAATATCATTCTGTCTGTAGCAATTTTATTAAAATGGTGAGAATGGGCCCAATTCACCCATAAAAGCCTGTCTAGTGTTACAGTGAAAAATCCAAACCTGAACCAAACCAAAGACTGACTTGGAAGCTGAGAGACCATGCTGATAACTTGGAAATAAGATTTGCCAGGTAGATGAGACCCCATGGACAAAATATTACATGTGCCACTTAGTAATTCTCTAGGCTGCTAAATATTTAGGTTGAAAAGAAGTAAATAATTTTTGGACTTTGACAAAGGTCAGAGTTATATAGAATGGTTTTTAAATAACTATAAATGCCTGGAAGCACTGACCTGACTATTTCTCAAGTGAGTGTGAATTATAAAGCAGAAACTCACTGGTTCATACAAATCGATGAATGTCAATACTACCATGCCGGCTAGAAGACACCTTTAAATTTCCAGTTGCTTGGTGACTGTGCAAACTCATGTGATCAGACGAAATGCAAGGACAGCTTCACTCCGGAAGCTCATGAATCTTCTATTTTTGTTGGGCTTGGTGTAACACACGCATTGTGATTTCAGGGATTATGAGACAAATGTTACTGGACTACTCAGATCATTGGGTAAATCACGATTTTAGGACATTAAAGGCTTTTCTTTGCCGTCCTCTTGATCATGTGTGCATAGGAAGGGCCTGAAGTACCATGCTTAGGTCCTGGGCTAATGAGGGGGCCCGTGGAGTGTCACCTCAGGGTCCCCATCCTGGGTGCTTTGCCTCCCAGTGACTCTCAGGGACAAAAGTAGGGCTAGGTGGTCAGTTTCTGCTGGACAAGAGAGAGTGCATACATGGCATCTCCAACTCCATTGTTCCCCCTTCCTCCAGATCACTTCTAGAAAGTTTCCCTCCAAACTTACCATCTATTTTCCTTAACATCTGGTTTGGTTGAATTTCACAAAGAAACAGCTAATTTCTGCTTCTTGGTGGTGGCGATGGGAGAGTATTTACGTGTGTGTGTGTGTGTGTGTGTGTGTGTGTATACATCTTTCGCTCTAAGTCCAGAAATGTTCCTATAAAGGAATAGATTTGACAACTTCTTTGGGATCCAGGAGAGAGATTCTTGGCTTTTTAAAAACCAGTCCTATTGGGCTGTGGGTGTAGCTGAGCAGAAGAGCACTTGCCTAGAATGGGTGAGGTCCTGGGTTCCATCCTTGGCATGCAGAAACAGACAGACAAACAAAAAATGTCTCACGGGGCCCAAGATGTCTACAAACAGTTTTAGAGAATGAGGACTTCTGGTCACCCAGGGTTTCCCAGCAGAGTGATGGCACCTAGGGTGCTGTGAATCTTGCTATGAGACCCGTGATCCAAATTTTTTCAGCAGAATTGGTGTTCCTTGTGAGGGACTTACAGTCTCATGACGCCCCAACTCCCCCGAGTGCTGCTTGGCTTGCCACCTCCATCTATCAGGAACGTTGCAGAGAAGACTTTGATTAAATGTGTGTGTAGGACGCTGGTTGGAAAATAAGGGTTGATGCATGCAGTGGCACAAGCTTCTAATCCCAGCACTCTGGCAGGCTGAGGCAGGAGGATCACAAGTTCAATCCCAACTGGGACAATTTAGAACCTGTTGAAGGGCTAGAGGATATAGCTCAGTATGAGGGCCCCTGATTCCATCCTCAATATTGAAAAAAAATTGATGATGCTTAAACTGAAATGAACTAAAGTAGGATTATAAAGTTTATTTGTATTTAAAAAACTATTGGTTGTTCAATTTTGCTCAAGAATGACTAGTGCTGGGAAGTTTTGATTCTCTGATGACCATAGAAACTGAGTTTTTAGGTGCAAGATCATTGCAGTGCTGCAGAACTGAGCCTCATGGTGGGGCTGGCTCTTGCCAGGTCCACAGCCTTTGGCCCTGCCTGGCACAGGGAGATGGACTTCCTGCCCACACCTTGCTTGGGGCCCACTCCCTCCAGCTCACCAAAGGCACTGGGTGCTCCCATGTATGTGTTCTTGTCAAAGCAAGGTGGTGATCTTTCCTACATTGCACTATGTCAGGGGCTGGGTGAGGAAAAGGTTCTTCCGGTGGTAGGTGAGGCCTCAGGGCAGTCTTCCCCGAGTGTCTGGTGGGTCATGGTCAGAACCTTTAGTGATGGCCATGTAGTGGGCTGCTGCCTGCCTCCTTAGCTCTATCATCCTGAGCCCCGGAGATGGGAAGACATGCACTGCAAGCTTTGGAGACCAAGGCTTCCAAGTGACGACGAAGTTCCCAAGAATTGTTTCATTGGTGGCTGTGGAGCAAGCTGGCTGAGAAGTGCCAGCGGGGTCCTGAGCTCCTGAAACACCTCCTAGTCACGTTGGCCATCATACCCACCTTGCCCAGAGCTGGGATTCCAGCTGACTTTGGGTCCCTCCTGATTAAACATCCCGAATGTGTATATGGAACCAATTACATCTCTCCAGAAAGGCCCCCAAATGGTGGCACCATCTGAGTTCATTTATTTGGACTAATCTCCACTCCCCAGACCCATACTCCCTACCCTGCTGTCACCGGCAGTTTCAGGACACCCTTCCAGTGAATGTCACTGGCCCTTCATGAAGGTGGCACTGACTGCCAGGTAATCTGTTTACCTGTGCATTGATGAGAATGTGACCCAGTACTGTGGTGATTAACAGAGTCAAATGTCCTTGTATTAATAGGCTGGGGTATTGTTCCATTCAATTCAAATTACAGGGCCATGATGATCTTGAGGCATGCATTAGTGGATTTTGCAGCCCAGATACGCCTCAGCTGTTATGAAAAAACTCTGGAAAGCAAACTAAGGGGTGGAGGAATGAAGATTAAATAAAAAGGAATTTTATGATCTTTGTGAAAAATTTATGGAGTGGTCTCTGGCATGGGATTCTATAAAATGGAACCAGCTCCAACTAGCCCAACAAGATGAGCACACACCTTCCTTCCTGCTGCTTATAAATTATTGCCCCTGAGTCCTCAGTGTTTACTTCTTGGTATTGATGGCTTTTCGAAGTTGTGATCCAAAGCCCATCGCTATTGATTGGAAACACCCTTACCAGCTGGGCAGAGTGAGCCGGGGAGTAGGGGAAAGGAGGCCCCCAGCTCTGCTACCTGGCAGAGGAGGCCCACCTGGTGCAGAGCTGCATTCAGAGCGCATAGCAGAGGAGGGAAGGAAAAACACCAGTTCCTTTTAGGGTCTCTGTACATCGCATACATATAATTTAAAACATTTATTCACTGGGCCAGGCTGTGGCGTTGGGGACGACCACTGCCAGTGGGTGCACTCCTGGGGTGTGAACTGAGCGCTGTGCTGACTGCGGCTTGGTTTGTGCTGACTGAATAACACAAAGCACTTTGCTTGAGAATCCCCCACCATGATTTCAAAACACATCAGTTTCAATTAAACTCTAAGGAAAAAACTACGATCACTAATTCTGGGCTGCAGTTACGTATTGTGGAGCTAGCTGCTTAGAATTTGAAAGAGTTTGGTGGAGACTTAACCAAATGATATATAATCATGGATTTTTAAAAATTATACCTGGAGTGACAAAATTGCCCAGTGATGTACTGTGTGGCTTTTAAAATAAATTAGCCCAGGAATTATAGGCCAGAGTACATCTGAAGCACAGGGACGTCGAGCAGGACATGGTGCACATGGTGCTTCTGGAGCAAAACAACAGTGTTCCATCGAGTGGGTCGCTCGGTCACTGACCTCATCAGGGGCTTCCTCAGACACACACAGTCCCTGCCAGGTCCCTGCCACTGACCCTCCCCTCACGGCGCAGTCCCAGGCCCACGGGGCTGGCCACTTGTGTGTGAGGCTGGGCTGTCAATTGGTAGCGGAGCCTGCAGGGCCGTGAAGCAGGCCTCCATCCTCTTGGTTTTCTCCTGCGAGAGCATAGGAAGCGCTGCTGTTCGAGACTGATGGGGTACAAAGGGGTGCTCCAGTCTGGCGCAAGGTGCCGGCTCTTCCTGGAGGCAGATGGTTTGTGGACCTGCTCAAGGGAAGCGTTGTCTGTCATTTTGTCATTGTCCAGAGTTGACCTTTTCTGACTGCCGTGACCCATGCGGCTCCTAAGGTTCTTGGGGTGAAGGACCGTGAGAGGCTAAGAAAATAAAGACAGAGAGAAAGCTGGAGTCAGGTGGAGCCCTCATCCTCCTGATGGGAGGAAAGGAACTGCTCAACCAATGTTGTGGGTTTATTTATACACAGGGAAGGATGACGTCAATTTTAGCCCCTCTGCCTAGCAACCCAGGCCTGGATTGTTTAGGAGCCTCCTGTTTTGCTGGGTTGTGGGAGCATTTTTCACGTGGTTGACCCAGGTGCTCTTTGTTACTTTGGTAAGGTCATGTCTGAGTCATGCCCTAAGTCAATTTCCAGCTTCAATGGCTCCCAACATCTGACATTATGCTTCATTTTGAAATCCCTTAAAGATTTCTCAAAAGAAGGTACATGAAGCCCGTAGGTACATGCAAAAATGGTTGACATCACTAATCATATAAAAATGCAAATCAAGACCCAGATTGGATATCACCACATCCCATAAGAATGACTACTGTCAAAAAGACTACAGATCAGAGTGCTGGTGAGGATGTGCGTAAAGGGAGCCCTTGTTTACCACTGGTGGCAATGTAAATTAGCACACAGGAGCCCTGGAAAATGGTCTGTAGTTTCCTCAGAAAACTAGAAATACAATTACTGTATAACCCATCAACAGCACTGCTATGCAGACATGCAGAGAAAATGAAATCAGCACATCAGAGAGACTGCTGCGCTCACTGCAGAGATACTTGCAAGAGCAGAGAAGTGGCAGCAACCTGAGTGTGTGGAGAATGGAGGAAGAAAATGTGGTATGTGTACACTGTGGAATACTAATCGGCCATAAAAAATAATGAAATCCTGTCATTGGAGACTAAGTGGGCAGAACTGGAGAGCAGTAAGTGAAGTAAGCCAGGCACAGCAAAAGGAAAAGCACTGCTTGCTGTCACTCATGTGGAATTTGAAAGAGTGGATCTTACAGAACTGGGAGTAGAAAGGTGGCTATTAAATGCTGGAGAAGGTGTGTGTGTGCATGGGGAGGGGTAAGGGGAGTGATCAAGTCACAGCTAGATAAGACGAACAGTCCCGGTGTGTTACATGCAATAAGGTGACTATAGGTAACAATGATGTGTCATACACACCAAAAAGCTTCAGGAAAGGAGTTTGAATACTTTCACTGTAAGAAATGTTAAATGTTTGAGGAGATGTGTTCAACCTGATTTAAACATTACATAATGTATGTGAATATTGAAATATCACATGACACTCCATTAATATGTACAGCTTTTATGTGTTTTATGTATCAGTTAAAAATTTAAGAAAGAATCCTTAAAAGAGTAAGACTGCATGAAGACTGTTAAATTCTGGCTGATAAAGACTAATTAGGAAGATATATTGGTGTTATTAATGTGTTTATTGTTTTTTAAATGCAAGAATTTAAACACCAAAATGGTACTGGTATTTGGTAGGTATGATTTCTACATAAACATATTATTACATGTTAAAAAATATGTAAAAAATAAGAAAAAATGTCTCCCAAGGGGTCATTAGTTTTGCTCCTGATTTAAATCAGTTCTCAAAATTGGATATGTATGAATTTTTACAAGAAAGAAATGAAGGAAAGGAATACTTTGTAAGATGCTTTCAAAGTTGAGTCAGATGAATTTTCAATATTTAAAATGCAAGAACAAATGGAACTGGTGTGGGCTGTAAGATGGCTGCCCAGGGATTTATCAGACCTCAGCCTCACTGGGAAAGAAGTATCTCCCAACCATCTGGGGATTGCACTGATCAGGAGCCAGTGTGACTGTGCCCTGTGGGCAGCCTGGCTGTCCTTTGAACCTCTTCAGGGTTCAGGATGCCCCTGACATGTCTGGAGAGTTCATCACACACTGAGGTGCTGGAGTTTCCAGACACCGTCTTGAGCACAGTAGGCCAGTGAAGAGGAAGTAGCTGGTGTGTAACGAGAAGAAGGATCAATGAATGATCACATCTATGCTCCTCTTTCCTCCTTCAGTGTTGCTTTCATCCTGGGCCAGTCTCAAGATGTGGTCTGCATGGAGCCTGCTGGCTCTGCACACAGAGGTCTGCTCTGGGGTCTGGGGATGCGCTGCCTCCAGGGCACTCAGGAACCTCTGGACAAAGTTTGATGCTTGACTCAATTCCTAGGTGTCCTGGGTGGAGGCCATCCTGGGAGACCAAGATACCCTGGAGTTGATGCTGCTTCCCCAAGATATGTCATTCAATCAAACGGCCCCCAAGGAGAGGTCTGCAAAGAGAAGAGAATGTTGGAGGCGCGCCAGGACCGAGCACTTCTGAAGCCCTGCGCCGTTCCTGCTGGAGGCAGCGTGGAGCCCAGCGTCATCTCTACAGTGAAGAACGTCTTCTAAGTTACCCATGGGATTTTTCAGGGGGAGAATATCTCTTCTTTTCTAAATAACTGGCTGGCTCTAAAAGTTTTTTTGTTGGAGAATAGTTCAAATTGTGTTTTAAATAGCTGCCCATACAGAGGCAATAGACAGTCTCATGTATGACACCATCAAAAGATATGATAAATGTTTAAATTAAAAAGTATTACAATAGCGGACACTTTTCCATCAGTTTTCTTCAAAGTGCTCCTCCTCACTTTGAATACATGTATCACACTGCTCTTGCCACTTTCATGAGTTATCTTCAGTTGTGCTGTTGTGGCTGCCTCAAAGTCCTGAATGGATTCAAAATATTTGCATTTTGACTTTGGAGAAGAGGCAGAAATTGCACAGATCTGGTAAATAAGATGGATGAGGAGACACCATAATGTCATTTGACAAAATTTGCCAGAAATGTTTTGAATTGATTCAGAATGATCAAGGCAGCCAGCAGAAGACACTCATGAAACAGGACTTCCAGAACTGCTTCAGAAAGTGGCAAGAACACTGGAATAAGTATATTTGAAGCAAGGGCAAGTATTTTGAGGAAAATTAATGGTACGGTATCTTTTACTATTATACAAATTTTATTTTAAACATTTACTGCAATTTTTAAAAATTTTATTTTAAAGAGGATATAACAGAATAAAACCAATCATGACAAACCAGTGTAAGAGATACAGGACTTGAAAACATTATGAAATTAACAGTAGTTACCATCATGCCTTTTGATGTCTTCAAAATAGCTGCAGATAACTTCGGACATAGTAAAAATCAAACAGAACAGAATAGAATAGAAACGATAAAAACAAAACAATGAATGCTATAAAGGACTTTAAAACAAGCCAATACTAAATCCAAAATTGCTACCATAATATCTCTTGCTATCCTTGAAATAGTTTCTCCTGCCATCAGTTTTAATATAATCAAACAAAACAAAAGAGAGTAAAACCCATCCAGAAAAAACAATGGAAACGATACAGGACCTCAAAAGAAGACCAGAGGGCATCAACAATGGCCACAACCCTCAGAAGGAGACGCCCTTCTGAGATGTCACACTGTGTACCGATATCCTCTGAACCTACGATCAGACCACTGGCCCTAGACCTGCAATGTTAGTGAAACACCAAAGCACCACCGGCATCCGATTGCATTTCACCTTGATGGCTATTGTCACAGCCTGTGTTTTTCCAGATAAGCCAGTTGCTCGGGGCAGGGGGAGGGGGAAGGTACTTCTTGTTTGCCAGCCTGCACACCGTGAAAGGCTGGGTGTTCTTAGTCTACCGGAGGCCTGCACATGGCACCCGTTCCCAGACTGGGCTTGTTTGCTGCTGCAGCCTTTGTTCTCTCTAACCTGGTCTGCGAATGGCCTAAACATTTACTGCAATTTTTGATCACGTTAACTGTGAGTAGTCCTGCCTTCCCTGAACAAGTGGTTCTGATGCTTCATAAGACATGTGCTGGAGGAGCTGGCACTTCCTTCCTTCCATGCACGCATCTAGGTAGACGTCCAGGGACCACACCAGGCTCGGGTGGTCTCTTCATTCTGCCCAGGTGCCAGTGGGTACAGCTATGCACCCAAGGTGGAGTGAAAGCACAAGGTATTGGGGGCACTGCCTGATGCAGGGGGTTGGCAGAGGTGGACTGTCCTTCCTTCTGTTCACATGCAGCCTCTGTGACTGGTGGTTGATCTGGAGACGCATGTGTATGTGTCACCCACAGTGATTTTTCTCAAATGCTGGTGGAGAGTGCTAGGAAGGGGTCTGGTCTAGAGCTGCCCCCACCAGGTGAGGGGACTGGCTTCGCAGTCCCAGGAGATCTAAGCCTGCTGGGGCCAATGCAGGGAGTCCGACTGCCTTCCTCCAGCACCGTGGCTCAGGCTGCTCCTTTCGTTACATCTGCCGAGATCAGGGAGACCCAGTCATTCTTGATAGGCATCTTGCCAACCTACTGGAGAGGTGGGGAAGGCCCTGGGAAAGGCTGGCTCTGGGGCTAAGCGGCGAGGATCACCTGGAGAGGCTGACATACGGGGCAGTAGGTGCAGGCACCTGGCTCTGGAATTTAGAGAGCCGGGTGAGAGATGGAGCTGCTGATGGGGAGCCCCTTCGGCCATAGGAAGCTGGTGATCCTCCTTTCTTTAGCCATCTCATAAATCCTGCACTATGAGGGAATGTCAGGAGGAGGGCAGGGCGGGCCATCAGTAAAGGAGGCCCTGCGCTCTGAGTCCCGGGGGACTGGGAGCGGACTACTGCAGAGAGGGTGTGAGGACCCGGGCACGGGGTGGGGAGCCCAGGGGATGGGGAGCGGCGGCCCTCCGAAGGACACTGTGGGAAACAGTGACCGTTTTTGCAATGGGGCATTTCCTTAATTCTTATCTTTGCAGATGCTTCCTTTAGAAAACAGCAATAAATAAATCTTGTGCTTTCCTCCTCTTCTCACCCGCACGTATCCTGAGAGCTTTGCTGCCTCCTCATGACCCAGATGACACAGTGGCTCCTGCAGAACGAAACCTTCTTCATTCCCTGCAGCTCTTGGGATCACAGTTCTCTGCCCTCTGGTCAGCGGGCTGGCGGCCTTCAGGAGCCACGGCGTTAAAACTTCAAGAAGCCAAGCTGCTGGTGTGCTCCCTTTAGTTTCCACAGCAATGCTGTGAGAGGCAGAGAGCGCTGTTGCGTGGAGACCTTGCCCTGCCTGCGCGTGTTCACTCCGTGTGTGCTGCGGGTGTGCACAGCCTGGTTGCAGTTCATGGACTCTAGCAGTCACCGACCAAGGTTGCAATATAAAGTGTGCGTGTAAACAGCACAACCGGGCCACTTCTACACGGCTCAGAGCTGTGATTTGAGTTTGGAACTACAGTTGCAGGAAGATACCCAGTCACAAGAATTGGCAGATGAAAAATGTCAATGCCGTCCTTCCCACCTGAGTGTGAATCAGGATCTCACAGCACCAAACTGCCTGCTTCTGCCTGGGCTGGCTACATATGCCCGCTCCCCTCTGAACCTTCTGCTTGTTATGAGATAGAAGACTCCACTGCAGAGTATGGAGGGAGTTAATTGACACGCCTACCCCATTCACATTCGGGTTAGCACAGCTAAATGGGCAGGTGGTTCAGGTGCTGTCACGGGTGTGCCATGGATGCACTGTGAGCTCCTGGGTTTGGCAGTCTTCTACATGGTCCTGGGTGACACATTTCACTGAAGGGCTCGGATTTTGCAAATGCGGAAATCCTGGAGCCACTGTAAATATTTGAGCAGGTGACACCCATGACTACAGCGACTTTCCTCTTTGCAGCAGAGGTGCCCTTCTGATCGTCTGTGCTGGGGGCCCTCTTCGGGTGCAGCAGCACACACAGGCTGTGGCTTCTGACCTGCTAAGGTCTATCCAGCCACTCACTTTGGATTAAGGCCAAGCAATCTCACTGGAAAGAATTACGTCTGCTTCCTTAACTGCCTCAGATGTCTGGCGCTGCCTTGTTGTACCCTGACAGAAACCAAGCAGCTGGCTGGGAAAGTAGAGGAAGACTCACAATCTCTCTGGAAGACCAGGGAACTCTAAAAGGTGAGAATGCTCCGAAAGATGGTGGGTAATGGCGCATCAGCAAGGGCGCTCTCGCTCTGCACACCTGGGAGGAGTGGCGTGAGTCCCTCTGCAGCTTTGTCGGTGGAGTCTGTGCCTCAACCACAGAAGCACCAGGCTGGCCGCGGAGCAGGGGGATGCCCGGCGGGCTGGAAAATCCCCCCTTCAAGTTATTTCCTCTTGAGTTGCTTTAGTTGACCCTAGTTTAATGGAAGCTTGACGTGTCAAGTGTGGCAATTCTTTGCTGACTAGAGAAAGATGGAACAGTCGTGTCAGCATATCCTTGAGGTCCCCAGGACAGCATGGTGAAGGGGCTCATGGCTCCCCTCCCCTGAGCCGCTGTGAGCTTGGGAGGGCTGAGGCCTTACACCAGCCTTGCAGGGAGGTGGGCTCCCAAGGGCCCTGTGCTGGGAGACTGAAGCAACTGCTCTGATGGTAAGACGCACTCGGAAATGGTGAAATCTTCCACAGGGTGGATTTCACTGGTTTCGAATTCAAGTCAATGAGCATTAGCAATTTGTAAGCATGCTGTGGAAGCAAAAACTTTTTTTCTTAAATAAAAATAATGTGGGGAAGTTTTGGGGGGAGTATACAGAGAACAAAGCATTTTATATAGACGTGTTATATGCTAATTCCAATGGGGTGTTTTATTTGTCTGAGTAACAGTGAGTGATGCCAAGCTACCCTTCTGAATGTCTATAAATTCAATGCGTTTAAGAACAGGAGAAGGCGGAGTGTGCCTGAACTGGCCAGCGTGAACTTCCATGGTGCGCTGTGGCCGGAGGGATTCTCCTGGTGGGGGGTTTGGCCTGGGTCACTGTGGTGGATTAACTAATGGTCACCTTGTAACCCCCAGCTGAACTGAATCGGCATGGTGCTAGGTACGGAAGGCCCACCTAACAGGCCCACCAGCATAGAAGCAGAGCTGGAGCAGAAGACGGCGTGCTGCTGATTCTCCTGAAGATGCTTCCACGCAGGTTTCCCTGTTAGGAACTCAGCTGTTCTCATCCTCAGAGGAGCTCAGGTTCTCACTGTTGCTGAGTAGGACTGTGGTTCTTTTTCGGGGTGCTCTGCTTGTTAACTTGAGTGTTGCTTCCTGGCTCCAGTGCCTGGCCCCACATCCCTCAGCCTGCTGGCACAGATCCTTCATCCCACCGGTGCAGACTTTCTAGCTTCCACCACTGACCTTTGGGCCTTTCCAGTGCAGATCCTTGATACAGACTTGCATGAGACCATCGTGAGTGCTAGGTCTCCAGCTAGACTCGGGCAGCACATTGCCATGGGATCCAGCCCTCAGCTGAACTCTTCGGGTCTGTAATGCGTGGACAGATCTCCTGCACTCTTCTGCACTTGACTTTTTAGGCGAGTATTATAAAATAACCCTACAAATTATGTGTCCTGTGTTAAATCTATTCCCTTGCAAACCCTAACACAGTCACCTTGAAATAATTCCCAGTGGAATGGAGGGGGGCAGCTTAGGTTTACTGAAATGAATTTTTAAACTGTCTCCAGAAATCAGCGCTTAACCTCACCAAAAGAGGGAGACTAGAAAGAAAGAAGGGAAGAGAGAGAAAGGTCCTAGATTAGCCTGTGGAAATAGTCAAGAAAATTTATTCTGTTGCAGATAAACCCCAAACTCTCTCTGTGATGATAAAAGCCTTGTTTACGAAGGTAGCCGGTTCCTTGCCTCCTGTCACCCAAGCGCCCTGAGTTCAGCCCAGGTCCCTGAGATGTCTGTGAAGAGCTTGTGGTGCTGCAGGTGCCAAGTACAGAGCACCCCTAACATTGCCTTCCCAGCGCCCCCGGAATGACACAGGGACTCCCTTCCAGAGGGAAAGAGCTTCATGCTCGTTTGTTTGGATGTTGTTCTGGAGCTTTCTGAAAGGCCAGCACACATGGAGCCTGATTCCACTCAGAAGCCTTCCAGGAGTCTACTGGAGCAGGGGCTAATATTTATACAGTCCTCTCTCTCTCTGTCTCTGTCTGTCTCTGTCTCGCTCTCACGTGCGGTTTGAGTCCAAGGCCCTCACACTGAGTTTTATATCCCCAGTTCTTTATTTTTTAGGTTACTAAGTTGCTCAGGCTGGGCTTGAACTCACAATCTCCCTCCCTCAGCCGCCCAGATCGTTGGGATTACAGGTGTGCACAGCATTCCTGGCTCAGGTTGATCTCTTTCAGAGCTGGCCAGTTTTCAGAGCTCTGGGCAGGGTGCATGATGGGCTATCACACCAGGTGTCACGTGGACCCGAGAAGAGAGACCTGGTGGAAACCCAGGAGGGAGGCGGGCGGTGGCTGCCCCAAGGGCCTTTCTGGGGCTTCGCAGTTTGATTTGGGGTGAACCGCAGAGCCCTGCTCCTGTCTCTGGGGCCCCCCTCTACACAGTGCGCTTTCCTCTGGCTGCTCCCCAGGCTGATTGGGGTGCCGTGGGTTGTGTGTTGGAGGCTGAGGTCACACGATGCCACCACACAAGTGCTGGCTTGTGTCAGGGGCTGGGCCTGCCTCGTGTTTTCATGGCAGTGCACCAGCGGTGTGACGCCGGTGCCCAGCCTTCGGAGGGCCTGATGGCAGTGCAGCTCCACGTGGCTGGAGTCACGGTCACAAGAACCGGGTCCTGCTCAGAGGCCAAGCGTGCTGCTTGCCTCGGGGCTGCCCGGGCAGAGGCTGCTTCTGTGCCACGCGAGTGGTAGTTTGGTTTTGTTCCGGAGACTGAAAGTTTTTTCCCTCCCCTAGCCCAACTCTTCCAACAAAATAATCCTTTTTTTTTTAAAGCCCAACTCCCGATAGATAAATAGTAATTACAATTACAATTGCATACCAGTAATAAATACTGAATTGGCTCTCAAAGCAAGAACCTCAGGAAACTTGCCTTGCCTTTTACCAACAAACTGATGAGCACAATCCCTGGGGGCTGTCTTTTTTTTTTTTTTAAGTAATATTTAACAGCACTAGGAGCTATTTGTTATTTAAAAGAACTGATTAGCACAGTTGTTGTCTATTGCAGTGTGCGCGGCTCCTAGGGTGGAAGCACTCGGCCAGTGCTCTCCCGTCACCACGAAAACTACCTTCGCTTTCCACCGCTCTTCCAGCGTGGCCTTATTAACAAAGCTCTGTTTTCCCCTATGGGGGAAGGTGACTGACCAGATGTTCTGATTTCTAAACGATCTGCTGGTGTCCCAGTGACTCTGTGGGGAGACTGAATCGCCTCAGACTGTCCTGCTGAGATCGAGTGGCTGGCGCCATCAGGCTCTCCTGGCGCCTGGGCACTGGAAGAGGAGGAGGGAAGGTTCGCCAGCTGAAAGTCCTCCAACACAGTGTAGGCTGATGCAAGAATGACTCTTGCATATGGCTTTCTAATGCCCTTTGCTGTGAACTGAGGTGCTGTCTTGTGCCACTGAGGACAGCCTAAGCCAAGAACGTACAGAAGGGGAATGTGTGCTTTTGAGGATCCTGGTATGGGTTGGCATGAGGCCCTGGGTCTCTCTTGCTGGTTACGCGGGATCTCCCAGGGCCAGAGAGAAGGGCGCCAGGCTGCTACCTGCCCTGGGATGCAGAGCTGCCAAGGACCTAAATGCCCAGTTGTGCGAGTGAGCCTGTGCTGCTTAACGCAGAAGCCCCGTCCTCAGAACAAAAGCGTATCAGTTTCATACGGAATCCAAGCTGTGGCCAGGATAGGACTTCAGGTAAAGCCAAAGTAAACAGTCACATTGATTCAACAGCTCCATCTCGCACCTGTCATGTCCCCTCCTCAGCGGCAAAGGACCACTTGTTTATTTACCTGCAGAATTGTTATAATATTTTGCTTTTTGAAGCGCTGTTAGAGCCACCTGCCATACCTCTGGCATTTCCTCCACAACAAAGCACTTGAGAGTCCTGCGTTAGAGCTCATTGTTCTGCTCCACAGCGTGAACCAGAAGATGAGTCGAGAAGCCCAGGATCCAAGCAGAAATTATTATTGATTTAATCACATAATCAGCAGCAAACACTTCAGGCTAAGATAGCAAATCCATAATAGCCTGCCCACACCACCACCCTTACAAATTTACCAGCAAACCATGGTGCACACTTAGCAAACACGCAGAGCAGGGGTCACCTTCACTCGGAGGCAAAATATTGACATTCCCAAAGCTGAAATATGTTTTGAGTTAAGTGTTATCAATCAGTGATAAGAGCTGCATGTCTGTTAAACATAACTGCATTGGCAGAAGGATTATAGAATGCTTTCTTGCCATAATCTAGAAGCATCTTTCAGACAAAACTCTGCTTGAAATCAATTGTGCACAAGAAGCTGCCTGCTGTGGCCATTCAGCATCTACAAAAGGAGAGAGCCTCTTTCTGTGATCTCTCACCAGAACCCGTTTATCTAATGAGACCAGGGCTTTAATTTCTTTTCACATCAAACATAGGATCAATGCTCCAGATTCAACAGCGTCTGTGAGTGGGCCCCGAAGCTGCATCCTTGATGGAGGCCAACCCTGGAAGCTGCCCCAGCAGCCCTCTTCGGTCCCAGGTAGCTGCTCTGAGACCCTCAGCCTCCTGCGGATCCTGGCAGAGCGGCCCAGGGTGGCCAGGCCCCCAGGGCGGGCAGAGAGGCTGGCGCACAGTCTTGTTTTGTGAGGAAACTGGCAAGAGTCAATGCCTTTCCCCTCTCCAGGAAGAAAACCGCATTAACAATCTTCAAAAGTTAACCACCCCAGAACAGCTGTTAATTCCAGATGGGGGCTGAGGGATAACCTTAATTAAAAAGTTTAGATTGCCTGGAGTTATTGGGGACCTAGACTACAGGTTTCCTCGGAGGACCATTTCCCCAGAAGGAAAGCGGGAAGCAAAAGCCACCAAGTCCATCAGAGGGTGTCAGCGTCTACGCTCTGAGTTCAGCAGAGGGCACAATGGTGCCCATGGGGGAGGAGGTGGAGCCCATGGGGATACCTGTTGGACTGCAGAAGCATTTCTTGATGTCTTACTTGGGCCTAAGAACACACTGGCCCACGCAGATGTCTCTGAGCATATCCAGTCTTTGTGCTGAATTAGGAATGAAGGTTGGGGCCAGGGATATAGCCCAGCTGCACAGCACCTGCCTGGCAAGAACGAGGTGGTAAGTTTGATCCCTGGAATAAAAAAAAAAAAGAATGAAGATTGGCAGCCTCAGAGGCAGGCTGGGAGGGACAGAGTGGCATGAAAGGAGTCTGCCACGCCCGCCTTCCACTGCTGTACGCGGGCTGACTGTATCTGCTCCCCACATCTCCCCACCGACAGGTGTGTGTTAAGGTGGGCACTGGGAAGCCCTGCAGGTCACTTTCCACCTTCATCAGTGCATCGCTGTGTTGTGTCTCTAGCTGGAGAAAAGAGGGCTCAGGCATCAGCGCATCTACAGAGAACATGCGGAGGCTGCGGGGTCAAGGTCAAGGGCCACAGGTCCCCAGACTGCAGGTTCTTCGGTCAGAGGGTCTCAGGTTCATAGTCATAGGCACTTAGACAACAGGTCGCTAAGCTCAAGTCCAATCCAACTATGATTACACAGCTTGATGCTAAGGTTCATTCTGCCCTCTGAGGTGGAGATGTACAGTTATTATTTAGTGGGGCGAAATGAAGAACGTGAAGGCAGGATTAGCTATGAGCAGTGAAAGCTTAGTTCTCAGTGAGTCTAACTGGCAGCGGGCCCTCCTAACCCCGGCCTCTTCCGGCAAGTGTTGTTTCATGGATCCAATCAGCCACTTCCCTTCCTGCCATGTGGAAATGAGAGCAGAATCCAGTGGCCTTCCGCCCAAAGCAACAGGCAAGAAGGGGGTCGCCCCTCTCCCAGGCCTGCGCCCCCTGCTCCCCTCTTGACCTCGAGGGCACAGGCCGCTGCCCATGTGGATAACCGGGGGCTGAGGAACACAGACCCAGGAGCCACACGGTGTGCGAGCAGAAGGGAAGCCACAGAGGAGCAGAAAGGGAGATGAGCGAGGATCCGCTGCTGGTGCACTGGAGCACTGTGGTCGGTGTGCACCCCTGCGGTGGGAGGGCTCCTGGCCCCCACGTGCCCCTCTTCCTGGAAACGCAGGGGAGAACCGTACGGGCAACTGGGGCTGGGCCACGGCTCTCAGGCCCTTCTGATTTGTTTATTCTCATTTTTACTTTTCATGTCCATGGTCAAACAGCCTCAGCCAACCAGACCCTGGCTAGCGGTCAACATCTCTTCTCCTAAGGACCTGTGCTTGGAGCTCCAGGGGCCACCACGCGTGTGCCATGCAGACCACGCAGCCTCACACACCTGCATCTTCCGTTTGCTTCCCTCTCCTGCCTGAAGTCCCCACTCCTTCCATTTAAATTGCTCATATATACATTTTGTGCCTAAATCTTGTAACCTGAACAACTACTTCTAAGCCAACGATATGCAATATGTTAATCAGCATTAATTTTCTACTATTTTTTGAAATTCCATATCATTTCTATCCTTTTTTCTGTTTTGCTTTTTTAAAATAAAAAAGTACAGTATAAATTGCTCATACATGTGCAGTTGATACTGTTGTAAGTCTGACAGATACATAAAATCACAGAGATGCATAGCAAGTATTTGCAACTGTCTGACTTCAACAGAAAACGCTGACATTAGCTCCCTCAAGCTGTGCTATAGGAAGCCCTGTCTATTGTTTCCCAGAAATCATAGCGTTCCTTTAAGGTTAGAAGTGAGGACCCAGCCTTCCTTGGTCCTGCCACCAGAGCTGCACTTCCAACCTGAAGATGGTGTGTGCATAGAGGCCTATCGGAGAAAGCCCATTTGCAGATAAGTGCTTGTCTGTTCAATGGCCGGAAGAACCTTGTCTGGATGCTTAGGACTGTTTAGGGACGTTCAGGCGTGATGCTGCGGGGAGGGCCGCTGGCCATTCCTCATGGGGTCACTCCTGCCCACGGTGCCCAAGTTACCTGTCTCTGGGCTCACTTCCCTTGCCCCGCACCCACGTGATGGTGTTGCCGAGTCTCAGTGCCTCTGTAGTGCTGAGGGCTTTTGGAGGCTGCTGTTGAGCTGAGCCCACAGCAGCGCCCTTTCCTCAGCAGCCCTGCCTGGCCTTGCTCTCCTTGGCTTCCTATTTAAACGATTTTCTCCCACCTCTTCTTGGAGTTTAAATGGCTGGTAGTGAGGCTGAGTCTTCTTTTTTGTATTTCCTCTTGCTCTGCACCCTAAGGCTGAGAGCTATATCAAGAGAAGGACTCAGACTCTGTTAAATAAGTCTTCAGTGAGAAGGGTAAGCATGATAAGAAGTAGAATCTTCTGTAGTAGTTCACATCAGCAGAGCTGTCTCCTGCAAGGGTGTGGCCATTTACTCACTCGGGTCTCCACCCAGCACAGCAGAGCCTGAATCGGGTAAACTGAGGTCGCCCAAAGTTTGGGGAGCCTCTGTCAGGCCCAGGGTTTAAGGGTGTCACTTTCACCCAGCTTCAAAACTGCTGAAGTCTGGTAACACACTTTGATGTTTTGAAAAATGGTTTTTCGACTGAAATATTTCAGTAATGTAAATATTCTAAAGCTCAGTCAAGCCTTTTGGTGCGCGGGATGCCTGGCTAGATCACAGTCTGTCTCCTTCAGCAGCGATGAGCTGGGCCCGCGGGGATCGGAAGGAGCAGGGCGGGCTTTCCATTTGTCAGGTGGGCGAGGCCGTAGGCTCCCGAGGTCAGAAAGCGTCTCTCCCACCGTCACCCACGAAAGACAGAGAACACGAGTAGGGGTCTAAGGGAGCCTGAGAAAGACACAAAAGGGCCGGAGAGGAAAATGCACCCCTTTATTTTCAATAGCTAAGAAGAAAGAAAAGAAAGGAAAAGTGTGGCCCCCAGCTCTGCGTTTATGAGAACATCTGTCTGGGGAGTGGACAGCTGCAGAGGCATCACGGAAGGTTTTTTACTACTTGAAATTTGTTTCAGCAAATGGATTTACTTCCATGAATCATTTCCTCCTACCAAACAAGGAGAGGAAGTCAGGCTCATAAACAATTCTGCTTTATTGTGAATTACTTTTATTCATAGATTATGTATGTGTTACATATGCTTGTAGATATTGTAGAAGATGGAACTAAATTTTCATGAAATGTCAAATCACTCACCAATGAAATAAAATCCATTTCCTCTGACTTCAACCCGTTTGCTCTTTCTGATGTCTTCGCTGCTTAATTCTTCATGGCCCCTTGAAAACTGAGAATAGAAACATTAATATGAGAATGTTGCTCTCCATGTTAAAAGTTTTCTTTAAAACAAAATTATGTTAATAGCATCATTTCTTCCAGTCATTTAAATGCCCTGTGTACCAGGAACACAGAAAGACTTGATTCATTAGAAATAAATTATTAACTTAAATTTTCAAAGGAAAGGCTTAAAAAAAATGTTCACCAAATGTACAGAGAGGCGCAGCAGCACAAAGCTTCCTGCCCTTGTTTGTGTATTATTACAGCGATTATAACTAATTGATGCACTAGCAGTTAATTAGTAGCCTGGATTCCCCAAAATGTTTTGCAGGACAATTATGCTGTGCTGCTTTCAAAAGACTCAACATTGGAGAGCGATATTTGGCTACCTCTGTTTTGTGGTCCTGTGGCCACCCAGCTTATGCCTCGTTGCATGTGAGGAGGAGAAGGTAAGCAAAAAAGCATCAAAAGGCACCGGAATTGTTGCATTCCACACTCCTCCATTTTCTTTGTCCAAATAAAAATCCATGTATGCTTTCTGCTTATTTAATGGTGGGGAAAAGATTTGAAGAGCAGATACAAAAGCACAACAGAACAGCAAAGTGCCGAGCATGGGCGCTGGCTGGTCTGTGCTTCGCCCTCTTATTGTCTCCAGAGCGTGGAGCCAGGAACTCTCGCAGCAAACCCCACAGCCCACTGGGAGCGTGTGTGTGTATGTTCATGCATCCACTCTACAGGGATGAGATGTTTTTCTGGACATAGAAAATCTGTTTGATGTATCATTATTTTCTAATGGGTTTTCTAGTTTATTCCATTCCAGTTTTGATTTCCTAGTTTTGTACTTATAGATAACCCCAAATTAATGTGTGATCCCTGTCTTAGGACAAGAGTATCTCTGAGGTCTAGAGAGGGCTCTTGGAGTCCTAGACTCAGTTTTGAATAAATATACTCTGTTCTCTTCTTTTTAGACTACTTCTTGGAATAATAAAAGCATGATACACACGGATGGCCACCGTGTTAAGGATCAGAGCCCCCAGAGCAGTGTGCTGACTGGCTCCCTGCTCACTGCGCACACGGCCTTGGCGTGAGCACGGGCACTGCAGGCGGCGGTGAACAGGTCCTTGCGTGCAGCGGCCTCATGGCACCCTGCGCACACTTCTTTCTTTTGTTGGCAGCTCCCGGAGCTGAGTTCCCTTGTGCAGCCAGTCGTGAGTCATGTCTAGAAGAGAGCTTTAGGATGTGTGTGTCGTGGGCCTGCAGATCGGGGTTTCACGCCATGCAAACCACTGGAGGTCTTGCCAAGTTGGTTGAAATGGGATGTCTCTCCTTCAGACTCTTGTGTTTTGGTACCCAATAAGTATTTGCTGAGTAATATTGTTCAGGTGTTTCAACTCCTGTTTATAGGGCCTTGGAGTCTGCAGAACTCTTCAGAGAGTTTTCTCCTTTGAACCTCAGAAACCCACACACTGTAGGAATCATAACCTCTATGTTGCCCATGAGACATGAGACTCCCAAGGGTCAAGGGGAGACCTAACGAGTGCAGTGCGGGATGAGGAATGATAGCTAGAAACAGGAAAGCGCAGTTATGGGACCAAGACTGAACCCAGTGGGCCGTGGGCTTGTACACTATCTCCCGGCAGCAACTCTTTCTCCCTTAGGGCTCCCACCAACTTTGCCCCTCCCTCAGACTCCCACTTCCTCCTAAGCAGATCAGCTGGTGCAATGGAATCCCACATGGCCCCCTCATATCCACTCGTCTTACCAGGCAAGTCCTGCTGAGGATCAGATGCCACTTTCCCCGTGATGAGTTGTCCCATGCCTGAAGATGCTGCTCGACTTGGCTCACAATCACTTGTGGTCAAGTGGCTGATAATCTGGTGGGTGCCTTATTCCTGCCTGCCTGAGGCAGGTAGGTCTTTATCTTCCTCTTCGACTCTGCTGAGCCAGGTGTGCCTGCAGCTTCTCCTCACCTGCTCATCTGAGCCAGCTTTGTCTGAGCCTTCATCTCTTTGCTTGGTGGACACCACTTCTCTGATCGCTGTGAATGACTCCCCTACACACAGCAGCGATGGCCTGAGTGGACTGCCTCTCCTGCCCTGGGCCCATGGAAGTCTGCAGTGCCATGCTAAGCACTGTGTCCATCTGGGCCCTTCCTCTCAGCTGGGCCAGGGCTGGGCCGCCACAGTGGCGCCCGTCACAGCACTGTGAAGTTGGGTCACGCGAAGGTGTTTTCAATAAGAAAAGAACAGATTCTGCTGGAAATGTACCTACTGAGATAATTCAATTTCATATGTAAAAAGGGCTTTATTCAGAAATCGTCAGTGATATGATACAGCTAATTAAGGCATGCATGGTGTTAGCAGTTTCATTAGAGGGGATAATATTGCACAAGAAAAATAAGAAATCATTATGATGGATGTCCCAACATTACATTACATGTTAATGAAGTGGAAATGATCTAATTATTTTTGAAAGAATACAGATTCGATTAAACTGTCGGAATTAAATTGGAAGGACAGCCTATTGTACTTTTTATGTACAGACAAGTTAACGTTAATTAGGCACAATCTACAGGAACAAATGAGGCACGACCCTCGGTGAACAATCACGGATCCCTTGCTCAAGGCAGGTTTCATAAAGAATTATATTAGGGAAAAATTGTAAGTCAATTAAATACAGTGCTGTAGCAGTGGGAGGGAGAATGAGGGAAATCTCAGTTCCCTCCTTTCCATTTTAACTGGGTTTATAGCAGAATCATTCTGCCAATTGGGTTCCACCACTAATTTCATAAATTCTGGTTCTGCTGGTCCAAGGCAGTGAATGATTGTCATTTATGTCCCTGAAATGGCTTCCAGAGGCAGCTTTCTTTGCTCAGTGGTGTCGTCCTGGAGGGGCAGGCCTTCAGAGATGCCTCCTCCGCTGGTGACCCCGAGCGGGATGCGTTGGCCATTGCTGTTAGGCTGGGAGGCGAGTCAGGTGTGTGGGTTTCACCTGTATTCCCTGTTTCAGATCAGTGGACAGAGAAGGACGGGAGGAGGACAGGGAGGAAGGAAAGGAGAGGGAGGAGGGCAGGATGGGAAAGAGAGGGAAGAGGGGCAGGAAGAGGAGGAGGGGAGAGAGAAGGAAACTGTACTGAAGTCAAAAGCAGCTATCTATCAAACATATCAATACCTGAGCAGTACAAGCCTATCTTTTTTTCTCATTTGGAAAGACAATTCTGAACATTTTCTATTCAGCTTACTATTGCTTTTCATGTTTATAGAAACAAAATCTGAAATCAGGTGAATCTTCTTTTCCAAAGGGATTATTGAGCTGCTGGCCGTCAGGAAGAGCAGGGTTTCCTGACAGCTTTGGGCCCTAGTGGGGCTGCATGTCTTGTGTGAAGGTCTCAGACGCACAGCAGTGTGGCAGTGGCCCCGTCACCGTTATGCGGCCAGCACTTCCCTGGTGCCGGGTTCCTAGGCTGGCACACCTGTGAGACTCTCTATCTCAAAGCTCTGTATGCGGGAAGCCCTCACACTTCTACTGCGAAACGACACACCTGACAGACTGTACTCCTGCGTGACTGTGGGATGTTCTTCTTCACTAAAATCCAATGTACGGACATACCACTAAAACCCTGCATGGGGTAGAAGGTGATTGTTTACCAAGAATGACTGCTATATCAAAGAATTCATGGCTGGTATCAGTTATTCTCCAGATTCATTGAGAATAAGACCTAGTGGACACTGTATTCCCAGAGTAGATTTATTTCATAAAACGAGGCTGACTGCGTGCTACTCTCTTACCTTTGTTTCTTAGGAAGCTTCAGCAGGGGGAAATGGGAAGGGGGCCACAATCTTTTGATGTGTAGGAGCAAGAATATTTCTTTTTACACTCAGCTCCAAAACTTTAGGGTAATTATTAATAATTAGAATTGAGAGAAAAAACCCACACCAAGTGAGTTATTCAGTGTAATTTGCAGTTAACAATAGCTTTCTTTTTGAAACCTCAGGAGTCAGAACAAGGGCGTCACACGGCCTTTTTGTTTTAATTTCTGGCAGTCAAAGGGATCAAGACTTAGAAAAACCATATAGAGGGAACCACATGCTTGAACATTACCAGAAATTAAGAAAGCACACACATCAACAACAACAAAAAGCAATTTGTAAAATGCATGGAATTTGTGTTTAAAATATATTTGGATTCTGATCAAATAGAACTCTCACAAAAGGTGCTCACAGCAAGCTGGGCTTTTTGTTTTTAAAATTTTTGGTATATGCAAATAAAACTCCATCCAGAAGAATATTCCCTGGGCAAAAGCTTCCATGGCTGTAGGACCTTCAGTTCCTGGAGGACACTGATGCCAGCAGGAGCAAGTGACCACCTCCAGATACCCGGTGATGACCTCCAGATCATAGGGTGGTTGCTGGGCACCAGGTGATTACAGTCAGGTATCAGGAGTTGACCATGGGTACCAGGTGGTGATCAGGGGCACCAGGTGCCTGAGGTGGGCAGGGTGACGCCAGTGGTATCTTCACGGAGCAGACCTCCAGGTTCTGTGGGGACCCAGGAAAGTGCCCACACCTTGAGGCAATGACTTGTATTAGCAACCAAAGTGGCAGGGTGTGGTGGGGCCCTGTGCTTTTCACCCATTTCTGACTTCACAGAGTCAGGAAAGTCTTTGCTGTGTGCTCTGCAATCTTCATGCAGCCAGAGTGCTATGAGACATTGGCGTGGGTTCAGAGGCAGAACAGACGCAGACACTGGGTTGCAAGGTGCTAGGAAGTCCGTCCTGGTGAGCAGGCACCGCCAGGCCGGAAGCCTGCAGGTCAGCCCAGCTGTGTGTCTTGTGTGGCCGTGATTAGATTCAGGCTCAAGATTAAGTCTTGAGTGTAGAGAAAATCCTACAGAGAGAACCACCATGTGCAGACAAAGGCCGGGAGGCCAGCAGGCCAGGAGGGAGCCTGCACATCGCGGGGTCCAGGCCCCTTTTCTGGCATGAGGCTTTAGCATTGTGCTGAAAAGAGTGAGATCACCCTTGGTGGGGAGAGGTGGCCTACCAAGGACCAGGGCACAGCTAAAGGAGTGCCGCTCAGAGCCCCACAGGAAACAGGCCGCGCCTGAGGCCAGTGTGGGGTGGGGGCAGCTCAGGGCCCTGCCACCTGAGGTCAAAGGCCAGTCAGGCCTGCAGCAGGCCCCGAGTTTCAGACGTGGGAGCTCAGAGGGCAGCAGGGCTGAGGACACAGGCAGCGGAGGACGCATCGCTTTCTCTGCACCGTGTTTTGTCTGCAGAGCTCCGGCAGTGAGAGTGCAGTCCGTCTAGTGTACCGCAGCCACCTGGCGAGAGCCTCCAGTCCCACACGTGGGCCACGTTCTCGACGAGTTGTCCTTGGAAAAGGAAATTCCCTGCCCAGGAATATAGGTGGAAATTATAACCCGTATTTAAAGTCACTACTGCCTGAGAGGGAGAATATTTAAAGACCAGATGCTTAGAAGCAGGAAGTCATTGGCAGTGTCTTAAAGGTGGTCATCTTTGCTGAGCGTAATTACATAACGTCACTTTAGAAATGCTATCCATTTGGTTTCACAGTACAGGGAAATACCAATGGAAAACCCTTGCAAATAGCTACCAAGCTAGCAAAAACCATGCGACATAACTGTGTGCGCTAGGATATATCATCTGTGCAGTAAAATGTAAAATATAGTATTTTGCCAGCAGCTAATAATGCATTAACAATTATTCTCTTGTTCCTCCCAGTGGATTCATAGTATAATCAATTTCAGGTAATATTTATTAGGCTCATATCCTGTATATCAAAGACTCAACTAGATTTTGTGAATTTCTCACAGAGGAGAAAAATATAACATTTTATTCCATAGTCTTTAAAATAGTAAAATATTCTGTTTAACTGAGTTTCAAAGGCAGTGGAGGTGTTGGGGATAAGAAACATATCACTGCGTTTTTACCTTTGGTCCTATTGGACTCCATTTATTTGGACCCAGATCCTTTATTATAAACATCATCCAGTCTGGCGGGGCCTACATGGCTAATGTCAGTGTTATTAACGTGGTCACTCGGAGACTAATTGTAGAACACAGTTAGGGGGTTAGACATATTGTGCTCTAATGCTACACAATGGAAGATTAATAATGGTAGAAAAGAGAAGATTCATGACTGCCAAACCTCTCACTCAAGTTGCCAGCAGCTCTCTGCCGGGAGAGGACGCTGGCCAGTCCAGGACGGCTTACCAGAGAAAGGAGAATCTGTTTCCGCGTTCCCCCAGCGTATGGACATGCTTTCGTGCTCAGTTTAAATTGATTTTTCAATTTGATCTCAAGCCAGACTACATGTGACCTGATGAAACCGCGGCCCTCCGGAGCTCAGACCCTAATCTCTTGTCTAAAATCGTTAGCTAGCCCACGTCTCAGGCGTGGAGCAGGATGGGCCTGTGGGCCACCCTGACCACACTCTAAATGAACCAATTAGGTGTCTCCTGTAGTGCACAGTGGCGTCAAGGGGCGGAACAGCAACGATCCTGTCCACGAACCCCGGCTTCAGGGGTCCCAGCCAGGGGAGCTGCTCCCACCTGCGACCTGGCTCTCTGGGGAGCTGTGCCCCGAGACGGAGCCTCGGCCCTCCGTGCGGGTGCCGCCGCCGTGACGGGGCAGGAGCTCGCGGCCGGCAGGTGGGGGCGTGGGTCCAGGGCTCCCCGCTCGGCCGC
>RJWM01011743.1:0-58776 GCA_004363535.1 Dasyprocta punctata | reverse complement strand
AAACATTTTCACTCTTAAATGGATGAGTACTGAAAATATACTTCTCAGTGAACTAAATAAGTCACACATATGTAACCACCACAATGTTGCACTGGTGTGATGAACTGAAACAAAATCTATGTATATAAAACATTAGTTAAGATAGTTAAAGAAAAAGAATTTTGAGTGAAAGGTAGTTTCCTCAGGGTCATCTTCAGATTTCATTTTCAATGCGAAATGTTTATTTGAAAAGAATAGAGCAATCATAACAAAAAAGATGGTCATATAGCAGGTTTCTCTTGATTCATTGAGGCAAAAGTTTTGTGCTAATAATTTGTTGGGTAATGTTTCATGCCTATATTTTTTATCCTAAGTAATTTCTGTGAGTATAATAATATGCAATGTGCTGATGACTGTTACTCTTTTATTGGCTGGTTGTGAAATTGTTTTGCTTTGATTTCTTACTTTCCATTTGTTTAAAATAAAAAAAGAAAAAAGAAAAAAAAGACAGTACATGCACTGTGTGGGTTTGAGGGTAAAACAAAGCGATTACCAATAATGGTATTTCAAGCTACCTACATGTGTGTATCCTTGAAGACAGGTGTTTATTGTTGTTAAACAAATGTGTACATTTTCTTATTTAATTATTAAAACTGAGTTTATGTTAAAAAAAAAGAAATTTGGTTTCCTGCTTGAGTAGCCAACTATACTAGTTTATCCTTTTTTGTGTTCTAAGTCTCATCTATGCTGCTCTCCTAGATATTTTGTTTTGTTTTGTTTTGTTGTTGCTGTTTTTTTAATCTCTGAGTATCCTTAGTTGCTTTCTCAGGGCCTTGTCTCAATTCACTCACCTTTCACTATGTTTGGCAGGCTTTTTAGTTCCGCATGCCAGTTAGTCACACGGTTTCACCATGTTTGGTGGCTCTTATGGTTGATACATTGTGTCAACTTGAGAAGTTTAGAAATTTAACTAGGAGACTCAGCAAGGAGCCAGGATCCTTACTTTAATAAATATCCTGAGCCTGTGCAAGAGGAGGGCATGGAGGTGGTGTGAGTGCTACACCTGCCCTGCAGGGTGGGGGGTGGTCTGTGCCCAATATAAGGGAAGAGAAGAGGTTTGTTCTCCCCTGTTTTGCTCTGGCTGCTTTTGCTGGCTGCTGCCTTGAAGTCTTGTCCTGGTGCCATGCCACCCTGCCTTGGAGCCAGCTGATTATGGACTGAAACCTCCACAAACAGTGAGCTAAATAAACCTTTCCTTCCTTCATTTTGGGTGTTGGGTATTTTGACCCAGCAATGAGAGAAAAGTAACCAAGATAATGGCCATTCTGGTTATCACATGAGTCAGTTACATGGATTCACCATATTTATCAGCCACTTTGCATGGTCATGCGGGTCAGTCATGTGGTTCTAACGTGTTTGTTCACCATTTTCTTTTTTTCAACTGACCTTATGGGCACCAAGCAATCTTATCCTTATAGATAAGAGCTAATAAAGCCTCCACTTTCTGGGATCATATGAACCTCCCCCCTGCTTCTCTTATAAATTGAGTTATATCTTTTTCCTATTTTTCTAACAGAAATTCAGGTAATTAGAAACATTTGCCTGGAGGCCTGAGTAGAACAGAACAACAGCCAGTAAAGTTCAACCCCAGCAGCTGTGAATATGCAAAGTAGAGTACTAGTTCTCTTTCTCCATTCTATTTGCTTTTGCTTTTATTGTGATAGTGCTCAAATTTATGTCTCTAATAGGATTTGTAACCCGTGGTTATTGCGTTCTGAAGTTTTCCTTTTGCCACCCATGCATATCCTTTTGTGGCTTGATCTAAAAAAAAAAATGCAGAAAATTAGCAGGGTTTGGGGGATTTTATTGAGGAAAGTACTCCTGCTTAGACAGGCTGTGATGTTAGGTGATTTTATAGTTGGCTGAGAGATGACCATGCAGTAGAGCACCCCAGCTGCAGATTCTGTCCAGAAGATGGTTTGTGGCCATAAGGGTTATGGTTAGGGTTAGGGTTAAGGTTTGGATTAGGGGAGATCCAAAGTTTGAAAAGAAAGTGATACTGGTGCCCCCAAAGGCCAGATATTTTTGGTCCTCCAGAAATCCAACTTTATTGAGGGGGTCCTTGATTATAACTGCACAGGTCTGAGACTGACCTAGAGGATGGCCTGTAAGGTTTCCACATGGGAACTGACCCAGGGAAAAGCTCTGTAAAGTTTCTATGACATAACGCCGGGGAGTTCAGCCTCGTAAAATCACATCCTGGGGCTGAAAGGCTCGGAACCACCAGGAGATTCCCTGTAAGGTCCCCACGAATGGGTTGGGGATTGACCCAGGAATAGGCCTGTTAGGTTTCCCACAACTCTTGTCCACAAAACCTATTTTGGGTACACTTTATTCATCCTGCCTGGCTTCCTGCTTGAATGTCTTCTCTGATGGATACTCAGCAATGCAAAGAGAAACTGGGTAAGTTTTCTAAGGGCTCTGCAAAGTTTGCTGATGGTTTAAATACCCTAACTGTGCCCGGTGTGGTGGCGCATGCCTATAATCCCAGCACTCGGGAGGCTGAGGTAGGCGGAGCATTGTGAGTTCAAGGCCCGGCTTGGGCTACAACTCGAGCACAAGATCGGCCTGAGCTACATAGTGCGACCTGCCTCTAGAAACCAGGGCTGGGAGTTTGGCTCAGTGGCTTAAGTGCCTGCCTGGCAGGCGTGAGGTTGTGAGTTCAATCCCCAGTGTCGCAAAAATAAATAAATACATTAATTAATTAATACTCTAACTGTGACTTGTTATCTGATCTGGTGAAATCCTTTCTAAGGGAGTCCCAGGGTGGGGGGTGTTCCATCCTGATCTTAGTTACTTTTTCTTGAGTGGCTAGGGGATGTGGTATTTCTATTCAATGAAGTACTACTCAGTTATAAAGAAGAATAAACTCGAGGCTTTTATAGGTAAATGGGTGCAATTTTGAGACCATACCCATAAGTGAAATTAGTCAGGCTGGCATGTGTAAACATCATATTGTCATCCTAGTGTAAGAAACTGAAAGAGTAAAAAGACCAAAATCTATGATAGATATCCTGAAAGGCCAAGAAACTGCTCAAAAGGAAAGAACAACTGAGATAGGGGAAAGGAGAAAAGCAAGAAGAGAAAGATAGCTAATATAATTATACTACTAACTTATTTCAGTTCAATAAAGAGAACGATATGTGCTTATATTGTTTGATCAATTTTGCATGCCTCTATCTTGTAATCTGAGCAACTATTTTGAAGATAACAATACAATAACAATACAATGGGAATGTTAATTCCCTTTTATATTGTTCCAAAATTCTGTATCATTGTTTTTATTGTTTTTTTCTTTCTAAAATAAAAAAAAAATGGTTTTCAATAGCTAAGGGATCCCAGGGGAGGGGGCTGGCTCCATCCTACTCCCTAAGGAGTCACTGGGCTTAGACACAATGGGGAACACCCAGCAACCTTGCTGTTAAGCTGTATCATATTTTTCAGTTAGATTGTTTCTACAAAAAGCAAGGGAAGGGATATGAAATCCTATATGTTCAGACTTCTACGGCTCTTTATCTCTGTATAGCCCAAGAACATGGTACATAAAGAGATCTCCAAAGTATAAAAAAAAATTGATATCATTGATGATTGTGTCCTCAGACACCTACCTGACTCTCATATGGGCCTCACACCTGTTTCCACCAGAGGATAGCAACCCCAGAGGGACCCAGTATTTTTAAATAGGACCTAATTGCTGGATGTGACTTTTTCAGTGTTCAACAATTGGGGTCTAGATGAGGACGAAAGGAGAAGGGTTGAGAGGAAAAAAAAAAAAAAAAAAGACCAAAATCATGGTTGTCCCCATTGGCAATGCCTTAAGCACAACCGAGTCATCCAAGGGAAAACTCAGTGCCAATCAAACGCTTCTAGCAAACCGCACACTGGGCGTGTGACTGTAGCAAGCCGCTGTCCAGGCCCTGCTCCATGTGTCAGGTGGCTGATGTGCTTGATTCACGGCACTGGAGGATTGACTGTCCTTGCTCTCAGAAAGGGGCTAGCCCAGCCAGAACCCTCATCTTGTGCTCTGATAAAGAGGACTAAAGGGGCCCGGGGCAATCTACAATGCACCTACCCATGAACATCTGTATCTCCTGTGAGGAACCCAGGTGACCACGGATGTCATAGGTAAGCCATTTCAATTCCTTTGGCTTCTGTTTTAACTCCCTTCTCTGGAAAATCTTCCTCTAGATCTGTTGCCATAATTGGAGTCAAGGAGAGCTCTACTCAGAGCTTCATTGCTCCTGCTTTAACATGTCAAAGAAGGTCAACTGTTCAGCCATGAGTTTTTAATTGTTCCACAGTGTCCTACTCCCTCAATAGAAAGAGATTTACTAGTGAAACTGGGGCAATTCTCCAATTCTAGCAGAGGCCAAAGCAGATTTTACCTGCTGGAACTATGCCAGGCCCTGCTTCTAGACACCCCTAAGATTACTGCAAAGACTTGTACTCCACTTTTACAAACAGCTTTCCCAGACCCATGCAAACAGGCAGGATATCAGTGACCTGCCACTCCAAGACCCTGAGGAGGTGTGAGTCACTGACGGAGGTGACTTTGTCCAAGAACATCAAGAGGCAGGTTACGCAGTTGTCAGTTCACAATGGGTTATTGAGACCAAACCCCTTACCCCAAGGACCTCTATTCAAAACACAAAAACAAACAAACAAAATAGAACTCATAGCCCTTACTCAGTCACTGACAGTAAGCCAAATACACCTTTCTGGTGCTACATGCCAATGCAGCAAGCTGAAGAGAAAAGGGCTTGCTGACTAATAAGCCACCACCTATGAAGCACAAGCAGGAAGTCCTACAACTCCTAGAGGCAGTCTATCTTCCCAAGCAGGTTGCTGTCACTCACTGCAAGGGACCCCATACAGACAGGTCTAAAGTCTTCTTGAAAACCCAAAAGGTTGGTAGAGAGGCCAGAAGGCAGCCTTATAGGCCCTTAAGACCCTTGCCTTATCCCTAGTTCCTGAGGAACAATTATAAATGGTCCTTCCTCAAGGGCTGCAATGGAAAGCTATAAAAACCCTACATGAGAAATGGTCACTTAAATCTTCACAGGAGTAGGACTAGCAGTGACCACCTAACAGATCTACAAGGCTTGCCCACTCTGTGCTTTCAATAACTAGCACCAGCTCAGACCATCGCCTTTGTTAAAACCTGTACACAGAATGACATACCTTGGGGAAAACTGGCAGTTATAAAGCCAGCTCCACCTGAACTGTCTGAAGAAAAAGACGACCCAAATGAAAAAAGTTATTCTCATAAATCTCTGGAAGATGTGTGATTCCTTTTCAAAAACCAAGATCCTGTACTGCTCTGGGTGCAGATAAATAGAGCCACTAGTGACTCCTAGTTCATCACAGCATCAATGGGCACCTGTATGAGACTCCAGCTTTTAACCGGATATATAATGTGGGTAATCTTGCTATGGCTCTCAGGATCTTGCTAATTTATCTAACATCCCTCTTTGCCATAGTTTCTCTTCTATAGGAAGCATGGAAATCTGATTTGCTCCTTCTTATATTTGAGCTCCAGTTTTTTTCACATTGTACAGGCATCTCAACAATTCTCCACATATGGACACTAACTCTTTTCTCATTGTCTTCTGACAGGTTTTCCTTGTCAACCCACCCGGTGAGCCACAACATTCCAAGGTAGTTGGAGAACACGTAATCCCCAGTAGGTAGTTCCTACAGTCCCTTTCAGCTGGAAATAACTATGGAGTCACAGACCACTGCACCCTCTGCAGCCCACATAGAATTATGGGGACTTGTGTCTCTCAAGGAGAAATGAGGTAGGAGATTATAGTGTTGCCAAGTGGCTGGGCACATCACGGAGGTTAAAGACATGCATTTAAGCCCTGCACCTGGGACCAATCAGAGAGTGCTATCTTCAATTCTTCTCGCAAGAACTCAAGTAAGTTTTTGATAGGACAGACTAGGTCTGACGTCAGCCTAAGGCATGATCGCTGCCATTAAATCATTGCCCACTGAGTTCTCTCTTTGACAGTGGTATACTCATCCTGAAGTATGCATTTCTTTTCCTACTTTGTGTTGGTCCACACTCTCTCTGACAAGCCACTTATTTTTCCTACCTTTAACAAATGTAAAACTTTGCTACCTTTTGCCTTTTTGTTGACCAAGTCTTTGTCCAGGACAGAAAAAGCCTAGAAACCATTTCTAAAAGGAAACCCCCAAAGGTGGGTGTGGTGGCTCAAGCCTGTAATCCCGGCACTCCGGGAGGCTGAGGCAGGAGGATCGCTGTGAGTTCGAAACTGGCCTAGGCCACATAGTGAGTTCAAGACCAGCCTGGACTACATAGAGGGACACTGTCTCAAAAAAACCAAAACGAGAAGCAAAAGCAAACACACAGACACACACAACTAAAAGGAAACCCTAGAATCCCGAACCCAAAATTAGTACATAAGTATGTTGTGGGAGTTAAAGAAACAGCAGTACAAGTCAGCACTTATGACAGGGCCTACTATGCAAATGTTTGGTAAATCAGTAAATATTTGCAGTTATCAGTATTTAATATGCCTGGCTCACACATGGCATCCAGTGTATATATTTAATTGAATGAGTATGAGCAGTTTTTTGCTTGTTTGTTTATTTTTTTAGTTCCCAGGATTGAGCCCAGGTCCTCCATACTGAGGTGTATCTCCCCTTTTTTATTATTTATTTTGAGATAATTTTTTTTAAAAATAGTTTTTGAGGCAGATTTTCACTATGTAGTGCAGGCTGGCCTTGAACTTACTTATGTAACCCAGACTGGCCTCAAACTCACAGTGATTTTCTTGCCTCAGCCCCCTGAGTGCACCACCACACCCAGCAAGAGTATCAGTTTTGAAGTCAGACTTATTGGTTGAAATTCCAGCAGCATGCCAGGCATGGTGGTGCATGTCTGTGATCCCAGAACTCAGGAGCCTGAGGCAGGAGGATCACCATGAGTTTGAGGCCAGCCTGGACTACATACTGAAACCCTGTCTCAAAAAAAAAAAAAAAAAAAAAGAAAAAAGAAAGAAAGGAAGAAAGAAAGAAAGAAAGAAAGAAAGAAAGAAAGAAAGAAAGAAAGGAAGGAAGAAAGAAAGGAAGGAAGGAAGGAAGGAAGAAAGAAAGAAAATCCCAGCAGCACTGTTTACAAGACTGGTGTTTTGTTCTCCTTCTCGTCCTGGTCCCTAACAGGTGAACAGCTCAGTTCTTCACCTGTTAAATGGAACTGAGAATTCTATCTTACAGATAAATGGTGAGGATTAGATAATGTAGATAAAATGTTTAGAAAGAGTCTGGCATGAAGAACAGGGGGAAAAATTTGAAGCAATCTGAATGTCCAGTGATAAGGCTTTAAATATATTATGATGCATCAATAATTAAGAACAATGATAAAAATTCTTATTAAGATAATATTTACTAGTGCTGAATACTTTTACATATATACCTATGTTTGTCTATGTCCTTTTCTCCCTTTAAGACCAATTCCTAGAAGTGGAATTGTTATATTAAAGAGCAGATGATATTGTTCAGTCTCTTGAAAGATGACACCAAAAGGCTGTAAGTGGAGTGTAAGAGTGGTTTGTATTTTGTATTCTTATCAACACTGACTATAATATTTAATTTTGTTCTGAGATCCAAAACTCCTCAGTTTAATGTTTAATCAGTTATTTCTTCATCAATTTCATTTTTGTATTTTTTTCTTATTTATGATCTGGTTTGGTTCACTCTTTTCGGGGGGTTGTGCTGGGAATTAAACCCAGGGCTTTGAGTGACCAAGACTTGTGCTCTGCCACTGAACTCTAGGTTGTTTGTTTGTTTGTTTTAGACAGGGTTTTGCTAGTTGCCCAGGCTGGTTTCAACTTGTGGTCCTCCTGCCCCAGCCTCTTAAATAGCTGGGATTACTGGTGCGTCCCACTCCACCTGGCTTGTTCATGCCTTTTGCCTATTTTCTGGTGCATATTCACCTTTCATTCCTTATTGATTTGTAAGTACTTTTTGCCTATGAAAAACTAGTCATATATTGCCACTGATCTCTTTCCTCGATGTATTGAAGTTCACAATTGTTTTTTTTTGTTTTGTTTTGTTTTTGTTTTTTTGTCTTTTCGGGACAGGGTCTCACTATGCAGTTCAGGCTGGCCTTGAGCTCATTTTGTAGCCCAGGCTGGTCTCCAACTCAAAACGATCCTCCTGCCTCAGCCTCCCAAGTGCTGGAATTATAGGCGTGTGCCACCATGCCTAGCTGAGCTTCATAATTTTTTTCTTTTTTCAAATCCATTTTATTCATAGATAAAAAGACAAGAAAAAAACTACAACAAAATTTTAAAATACATCAATTGGGGTAGCAATGGTACATACATTACACATTGTCATCCCCAAATCATTCACCTAGAGCACAAGACATCTACCTTCAATTGTCTGAACAATACCAGTACAAATCTTTCTCTTCAGAGATCTCAGAGAAATCATTAGTATAACTATCTTAACTATTTTTTATACATATATATACATATACACATGTTTTTTCTTTCAGCTTGTTACACTAATGAAACAATATGATGTTTACACATGTGTGTCTTATTTATTCCACTAATGAGTATGTTCTCAAGGTGCATCCATTTACCTATAAAAGTGTCCAGTTTATCATTCTTTATGGCTGAGTAGTACTCCATCATATAAAAATACCACATCTTTTTTATCCATCCCTCAGTCAATAGGCATTCAGGTTGTTTCCAAGATCTGGCTATTACAAACTGTGCTGCTATAAACATGGGTGCACATATATCACTGTGGTATGTTTTTAATTCTTTTGGGAAGATATCCAGAAGGGGAATACCTGGGTGGAATTGGACCTCCAATCCTAGCTTTCTGAGGAGTCTCCTCACTGACTTCCACAGTGGTTGCACCAGCCTGCATTCCCACCAACATTGGAGAAGGATTCCTTTTTCCCCACAGCCCTGCCAGCATTTGTTATTGGTTGATTTCTTGATACTAGTCATTCTTTCTAGGGTGAGGTGGAATCTCAGTGTATCTCTCAGGTGACCAGTGATGATGAACATTTTTTCATATATTAATTTGTTGTTTGTATTTCTTCATCAGAGAAGTGTGTGTTCATCTCAGATGCCCATTTTTGGATTGAGTCTTTAAATCTGGGAGGACTGATTTTTTTGAGTTCTTTATATTGAACTTAATAATTTTTTTATAAGGCTAAATCTTCCTCATCATCCTCACTCTTTTCATCCTTTAAGGGTCACCTCTGCACCACCCCCACCTGGGAGCCCTGGGTAGGATTTTCTTTGGGTGCTGATTTTCTTCTCTGGTAGCCCTGAGGTAGGAGGTCTGATTGTCACACTCTCCTCTTGGGACAGGTTTGTCACCTGAGTTATTCCAGGGGTCTGACCTCTGGCTAAGTTACAACGGGCTTCCCCAAACACAAGTTCTACACCCAAATGCCCAGAAATTTGTGCAGGACATGGAAAAGACAAAAATTGTTCCTGGTCCTCCTCCAATCACCGAATAAGCTACTGTCATTTCAGCTACTGGTATTTTTTTTTTAAAAAAAGCAGCAGTTCTATAAGACATAAAGATTTCAAAGGAGCACAAAAACAGGAATGTTTCATACCGGTGTGGATCCTCTGAATCAGATCCCCGTTGCACAGTTTTGTAATGTGCAACTCTGGCCGTGGGGAGGCAGCAGAGGGCAGGCGGTGGGGACGATGCGGGCGTCAAAACTGAGTCTAATGAGTATGTGGCTTCAAGAAAGTGAACTTCTTTCGGTGTAAATTTCTTCCTGGATGAAACAGGGATGGATCATCATGGCCCTGTTGTTAAATTCAATAATTATTCATGCCTCCTGATGCATAGATGTGCTCGAAACCTGGGAGCATCTGCTATGAAACCTACAAAATGCCCACACCCGTGGCTGAGGACCTAACTCAATGACCCAGCCTCATATTCACAAAAACCCCACTTTTTTGGCGGGGTTTTTGTTTGTTTTACATACATTCTCTTTGACACAACAGTCAGTTCCACTCGTGATAATCTATCCAAAGGAAGCAATTGGAGATGTGTACAAATATTTAACTGCTTGGACTTTTTTTTTTTAGGAAAATGACTTATAGTAGCAAAATGTTTATTACAGCACAGATAGTCAACAAGAGAGAGTGGTTTAATGAATTAGAGTTCATTGATAGGATGGTTTCTATAAAGCCCTTAAAAATAATCTTAGCTGGATGTGGTGGCACCTGTAGTACCAGCTATTAGGAAGATTGATGCAGGAGGATTCTGAGTTTGAGGCCAGCCTGGGAGACTTAGCACAGCCCTGTCTCAGAAACCAAAAAGGCTGGCATTGCATGCATGCACAAGAGCCTGGTTTAATTTCCAATGCAGCCAAATAATAATAATTTTCTTGAAGGCTATTTAGTGACAGAGAAACATACCAATGGTATGTGTCATCGTTGATACGCATGCACCATTCTCTAGAAATGTGTGGTTCTGATTCTGTTAATAGAAAAAAAGTAAGTAAATGAAAAGAGAAAAATACCTCATTAAAAAAAAAACCCTTATCATCAATCACTCATTTGTGGTTCCCACTGACATTAATGAAGTGCCCGCTATGTACTGGACAGTGTCCTGGAGCAGAGGCAATGCACCCAACATTCTGGTGCATATCTGAGGGGTGGGTTTACCACTCCACCAACCAGCCACTCAGCAAACGTGCTGGAGCACTCCCAGGCCAACAACACCAGGGCACTGGGAATGCACCAGTGAACAGAGACAAAACCTATTCTCTTTGAGAGTTCCCATGCCAGGAGAGGGGACAACCAACAGACAGTAACTATAGTTAGCAAGGACAACAAGGAAAACCAGACCAAGAAAAGGATTTGGTAGCATGTAAGAAGGATGTTTGCTTCTTTAAGTAGGATGGACAGGAAGGGTGACCCCCCCACCCCCGCTTTGGAGTGAGCTACATGCCCAGTCCTATATAAATTTTTATTTTGATACAGTCATTAATTTTTCTAGGCCCCTCCTCTCAATCTCCCACCACGATGCCTGGCTTGGGAGGTGACATTTTTATCCCCTGAAGGAGGAGAGTAAAGGAGCTAAGAGGATAGCTGAGGGCAGAGTCTGTTCCAGACAGAAGAGCCAACACAAGATCTTGAAGTAATAGACCACCCGAGGGTTTCTCAGGAAGAACAAAAAGGTTGGAGTCCAGAAAGTAAGATCACAGATCTCTGAGTTTATTAGTTTATGTGTTTTTTATTTTTTAATTGTTTGACTACTTTCTTAAACTCTGAGGGCATAAGCCTGGGTCCAGTGGCCCCTTCCCTTACTTTTCTACTGTAAATATGTACTTTAGCTTTACAGGAACTGGCTGTGTGTTTCATTGCCTCTCCCTGAGGGATACAGGAAGCAACCTATGTGTTTATCCACTAGGTATGACAAATGACAAGGAAGGTGCATGTATGCAAAAGTGTCAGAATGGGATTTGGATCCACCTTGATGCTCTGGCTCACTGGTTTTGCATATGTTTATCTGGGCATCACAGAGGGTCCAACAGACCCACTCCAGGATTTGTTAAAAAAAAAAAAAGTTTTCTTTTGATTTTTCTGGTGGAAGTAACCCAGTTCAGTACAATGGCACATGAAAAACCAGATTTGTAAGTTTTGGAGGAGGTCAAAAGTGAATCATTAGATCACTCATGTGTGGATGACAAAGATGATCCATTATGGCAAAATATATGTTTTCATAACAGAAGAGTGGTGCGGTTGCATCATGATGATGATGATGATGATGATGATGACGACATGGACGTTGGCCGTGTGAGCCAAATTTCCTGTGACTATGAAATAGAGCAAGAATCGACTGACATAGACACAGGGATTGCAGACTTCCTTGATTCAGATGACAAAGAAAATAGCAATATGCATACACATTCGACAAGTCAAAATGTTGTGAAATGGCCACTCAAGCAAATGAAGTGATCCAATGTTAGAAGTAGGCCTGGAAGGGCCGGGAGTTTGACTCAGCGGCTTAAACGCCTGCCCTGGCAGGTGCGAGGTTGTGAGTTCGATCCCCGGTGCCGCAAAAAAAAAAAAAAAAAAAAAAAAAAAGAAGTAGGCCTGAAAATACATTTGAAGGTCTTCGTAAGAGTGAAATGTATTATACGGAATGCCAGCACTGCCATGTTGGAATTTGTAACACACAAAATGCTACAAGATGCTGTAAAATACACAAAGGCCGAAATGCATGTAAAATGTTCTATATGTACCAATAGCCGTATTAAAAATGTGTTTGCCATGACCCCTCACTAGCTGAACTGAAAGCATGTCTTAGGTCTGCTGTACTCACCACAGGTTCATAGTGACTGTAGGAATGTAAAGGACTTATGGAGAAGTGATGGATCACCCGGTGCCTGGGCCCAGCTGCAACCACCTTCACGATGTTTACCCTACTGCGCTGCTTGCCATGCGCCCTGGGCACCATGGTCACAGGTCTCTGCGTCGTGGGCTGGCCCTACTGCACCCTGGCTGAGCCTCCGGCTCTTCGGGCTGCTGTCAGTGAGCGCAGGTTTGCCGCGGCGGCCTGGCCTCCTGCAGCCTACTGAGCGGTGCGCCTTTCGACTGTGGCCTCCTCAGAGTGCTGCACACAGGAGACAAAGCTTTTGTTGAATTTCTTACTGATGAAATTAAAGAAGGAAAAAACCCCAGAAGCGTAAGTCCCTTCCCAAGATGTTTGGAGACTGAGAACTGGAAGTAGATGGGACAGAAGCTAAATTAGTGTGAAAGTTGGTGGGGAAAAGATCACCTGACATCACTTTCAACATTAACAACAGCATCCCACCAACATCAGATATTGAGGAGCAGCTCTCAGAGGGATGAAAGTGTGAAGAACAAGAGCCTGACCTGACATCAACTCCCAATTTTGTGGTAGAAGTTACCAAGAGTGATAGCAAGAAGGCCCTTGCACTGGACTGTCACTATTCAGAGGATGAGGATGGAGAAGAAGAGGAGGCTAAGAATGACATCTTCTCTATCAAGGAAGTGAGCTTTCAGGCCACAGGTGAGTCTGACTGGAAGGACACCAATGACACAGTTAACACAGATTTCCCAGACTGGGTCTTGTATGACCAGCTAGTGGATTTCCTCGCCGATTGAGGAGTGGATTACACTTTTGCAGATGAGTTGATGGAGCTCAGCACAGCCCTGGAGCACCAAGAGTACATTATTTTCTTGAAGACCTCAAAAGCTTTATCAAGAGCCAATAGAGTAGTCAGAGACACTGAAGACCTTAACTTTATGGCAGATTTTGGCCAGGGAATAAAACCTACCCTGACACCAGACACATGTACTCTGCAGTGGTTAGCATCCTAACATCATGGTGAAAAAATAGCAAATTCAAATTATTGCTGTTGCACTCAAGGATTTTACTTCTAAGTTTTTTTTTAAGAACATAATTATGGACATTACAATTGTTTCATCACCTCAAAAAAAGAAAAGTGATAGGTCGAAATATAGTATAAAAATTTTTGCCCTTATAGATGGGAAGACTCACTATTCTTTCAATTTAGATGTTTATCCTGGAACTCAGTCATCAGGTCTTTATTCATATAATAATAAACCAAGTGATGTTGTGAACAGACCTGTTGCTCTCATCCAAATTAATTGGAATGTGACATTCGACAATTGGTTTACTGGTTTCCAACTGATGTTACGTTTGCTAACAAAGCACAAGTTGAGCAGCACAGGAACTGTACAAAGGAACAAAGCAGAAATTCCAAATGAAACATTTTCATTTGCAATTTCAAAGCACAATCATATAGTTCAATCTTTGTATTTCAGAAAGATATAATGTCGGCCTTGTATTTGACAAAGAAAAACAAACTGGTATGGCTAATGTCAACATTTAACCATGCTGGAAATATAGATAGGGAAACCATGGCAAAACGGCAGCCTGAGATGGAGACTTTCAATGACAAAACCGAACATGGAGTAGATGTTGTTGATGAGTTACGCAGCAACTATGACATCACTTGATGTCATTGGTATTGGCCAATGGTTCTGTTTGACTCTATTCTAAACATGTGTGGCATAGTTGGATAGTTTACAAAGAAAATAACAAGTGCAAAATATCACAGAGACATTTTCTTAGAGAATTGGGACTGGAACTCATAAGAGATCATTTACAGAAGAGGAAAAACAAAATGTTTCTACCCAGGATAGTAGGCAAAAATATTGTGGAACACCCTGATGAACTGACAGGTGAATAGGCAGGTGCAGCATCACAAAGATCTACTACAACAACAGGAAAACCAAAAAGATGTCAACTGTGCCCTACAAGAAAGTACAGGAAAACAAAACATATGTACTGTCAATGTGAGCGATACTTGTGTATGGAACAGGCAGTTGTCGTGTGTGAAAACTGCCTTAGGTGTGGCAGCTGAAGTAAAGCTTATTTTTGCGGTAGACTTTTGTTTGTGCTTATACTGTAGTTCACATAGGTTTTTTGTTTTTGTTTTGCTACCTGGGGTCAAACTCATAACCTCGTGCCTGCCAGGCAGGTGCTTAGGCCACTAAGCTAAATCCCCAGCCCCTCACATAGGTTATTATTTTTGATGTTATCCTTTAAGTTTTATAAGCAAGTAAATGGCTGATGTGAAAATATTGATGTCTATTCTAACCACTCATTACATACTTGATATTGCATTTTATTGACATCTTATTGCCGAGCTAAGTGCATGTTGTATAATATGCTAGGAAGCTCCTAACAAAACAGGGAAAGAAGACAGGTGACAGGACTGCCACATAGGAAAGGAAAGCAAAGCACTCATGCTGTCAGCGTAAGCGAGACATGTGCATGGAACATGCTGTTGTGTTTGTGTGTGTGTGTGTGTGTGTGTGTGTGTGTGTGTGGCACCGGGATCGAACTCACAACTTTGCGCCTGCCAGACAGGCGCATAAGCCATTGAGCCCAAATCCCAGCCCTAGTTTTTGGATGCAGGGTCGCACTATGTAGCTCAGGCCAGTCTTGTGCTCATGTTGTAGCCCAAATCAGCCTCAAACTTACAACGCTCCTCCTACCTCAGCCTCCTGAGTGCTGGGATTAAAGGTGTGCACCACCATGCCCCACTAACATGCAGTTGTCTTGTATGAAGACTGGCTTGGGTGTGGCAGTTGAAGCAAAGCTTATTTTCATGGTAGTGTTCTATTGGTATTTTCATTGTAGTTCATATGTGAATTTATTTCTAATGCTATCTTTTAGGTTCTGTACCCATCTGATGTGAAAATTTTGATGTCTGTTCTAAACACACAACACGTACTAAGAATTTTTAATAGTTTATTTTTTGGTAGTTCATGTTCCTGTTAACTACACAGTGTATAATATAATAAGAACCTCCTGACAAAACAGTAAGACCCCTGAGATGTCAAGTATGTCCTACAAAGAGGCCAGTAAAACAAAAGACATGTTGCCAGTGTAAGTGTTGTGTGTGTATGGAACATGCTGTTGTCATGTGTGCAGACTGCTTAGGTGTGATAACTGAAATAAAGTGGTTTTTTTTGGTAAAGCGCTGTTGGTATCTTTATTGCAGTTCATATGGGAATCTATTTCTGGTGTTCTTTTTTAGACTTTGTACACCAAAAGCCAGTCAATGTTAAAAATCGTGATGCTTTTTTTGTAAACAATAAATATTAAAAACTCAGTAGTTTATTTTAGATTTTATTTCCTTTTACGTACTCATTGTCTAATATAATAAAACTCATAGAATTAAAATTAATAATTCATAGATAGAAATCAGTCTTATGCTCCGAGAGCTGCAAATCTACTAAAAAGAGTGAGGTCAAATGATGTCAGGCTCCCAGGCTCAGACCGATCATGATTCCAAACTTAGCTACTTCTTACGATCTTATATAAACTAGCTAGTTTTCCCGCTCGAGCCTCAGTTTATCTCCAAAACGGATAACAATACAACAAAATTATGTTAAGTATCCAGTTAATGCAAGTAAAGCGCTTAGCCACGTGCCTGGAAGTGCTTAAGAACTGTTAGGGCCGTTATAACCCATCACTGTTTTCCACCCCTGACTCCTTTGGGGGAGAAGTTGAGTGTGTCTGACAAGAAAGCAGTCATTTCCCCTTTAAAAATTCGAGCGGACCTGAAGTCAGCTCCCCCGCACCTTTTCCAAATTTTCCAATCCCCGCTTGGCCTTTTACGCCCGAAGTCTCTGATTGGACAATCTACACCAATCGGGGGCTGAAGTGGGTGCTGTTTGGAGCGCAGCTCCGCCCCTGCGCAAGCCCTACCCGCGGCCTGGTCGGCGCCGTTGCTATGGGGACTGGTGGGCGGCGAGGGGGGTAAAAGCCCCGGATGTTCGTTGGGGATTCAACATGGCGGCGGCGGTAGCCGCGGTGGCGGCGGCGCAAGAGAGCTGAGGGCGGCGCGAGGGAGCGGAATTCCGGGCCGAATAGCTAGGCTGTGAGCTTCTGCGGCGCCGAACTGGTAGGTTAGACGGTCTGGCCAGGGGTTTCGGATAGTCTTGAGAGCGGTGGGCGAGTGTTCACGCGGAAGGGGGCGGGGCCGCAGGGGTCAGAGTTTACGCGTGGAGGGAAGGGTCTCCTCGGCTGGGTCGACGGTCAACCTGAGGAGTGGTTGGGGTAGATGATCTCTTGAGGTCAAACTTGCGAAGGGGGCGTGACGAAGGGGAATGCAGAGTTTGAAATTTGAAATGGGGGCACGTTTCGAAGGGATCGGAACGCCTCTCAAAGTGGAAGGGACGCAAAGTTAGTAATTTCAGGGGAGGGTGCGCTGTGCGGAGTCAGAGGTCACTATCACGGTGGCGGGGGATTAGAAGTTTAAAGGTAGCAACTAGAGGAACAATGAATGAGTTTTAGGTTGGGGGGCGTCTTGTAAGGGATCAAAGGTGGGGCGTGGCAAGAGAATACCGCGGTCAATATCCGACATCCCGGTGTTCTGGAGGGTCCACAGCTGAAACCCAGAGTGGCCATATTGCTGGGGAGGAGGGGTAGGGGTATCTAGAATAGTGTGCTTCCTGGTGGTGGGAGAAGAGCAGCCCCTTTCCACAATTAATGATGAGAGAGCGAACACTCATAAAGCTCTGACCTTGTGCTAGACCTTCTCAAGGCGTCACCGCTTCACCTATACACTCATTTAGTCCTCCCTACAACCTTGTGGCGTCTTAACCTGTTATTAAGAAGTTAGGTGATTTGTCCGAGTTCAGCTATTGAGTAAGTCGTGGGGCAGGGATTCCCACTCTGGAGTTCTGGCCCAGAGTCCTCCTTCGACTTCCTGCCTCTCAAAGAATCTTCATGTTAGTTAATGTTTAATGAGCGTTCACGCAGCTCAGTGCCCTCTGTGCCTGGTCTTGTTTTACTTTGCCCCAATATTGTGAAGTGAGTTCTAGAGATAAACCCACTTGCCGGACAGAAAAAAGCAAGTTTCAGAGATCCCCTGCTGAGTACGGAGGCAGGTTCAAAACTGGGTCTGGATGCCCCCAGCCGCCACATAGTCTGCTTCCCAGTAGGTCTGTTCCTGGAAGCAGGGCCGGTCCCAGCCGCTCCCTGGGCAGGAACAGCATGTCTGTTTGACCTCCATGGAAGGGTGTGACCTGGGAGGGGTGGTTCCCGTGGGCCAGTGGGAGTGGGATGTCGGTGGGTGGCCCAGTGCCCAGTGTGTCTGCTGGGCTTCTAGCAGGAGAGGCTGACCCTGTGCAAGCTTGCTCTGTTCTTAAAAACCCCTGCTCCCACTTTGATCTCCAGTGACTCCTAACTCCTTTCCTGCTGCTCTCCTGGTACCTCCCACACTTTTCGCCTCTAGACTTAAACCTCCTTCCCAGCTTTGACCTTCCTGTCCCCTCTACTTTGAACCTTTCCCCAACCGCAACCCCCCTCACCCCCCCACCCCACCCCCGCTTACTAACGTGTCACTCTCAGCCAGACCTGGACCACCGTGGCCGTCACTGCCAGGAAGTACCCCCTGCCCCTCTCTTGGTCTCCCAGCGCCCCAGTCTGTTCTGGGGTGCATGTTTGCTGTTATAGGCCTTCTCTGCTGTAATCTGGGTGTTCCTGGAGTGTTGCCCCGCTGCAGAGAGTGCTGTGTTGATAGTGTGTGACCGTTGGGACTGCAGCATGGGACAAGACCCACAGATCTTCAGCCAGTGCCACACAGCACCATCTCCACAAGTAGTGATAGGGGCTGGGAGTGCATAGTACCTTGAGCCTGGGCTGAGGCCTGTGTGCCTGGGAAAGTCCCTTGAGGAAGCACTTGATGAGTGAGAGGGATGGGAAGGAACCATGTGTATAGAGCCCCGGGGGTGATGGGAGGTGGGACAGAGGTGGAGCGTGGAGGCACCATGTCACCTGTGTGGTCAGGGTGAGAGCCTGAGAGGCTCAGCCTGGGGCAGGGGGTGTCAATGGGAGGAGAGGGATGAGGAGCTGCTTATGTGTGCCTCAGTTTCCTCCTCTGCAGAATGGGCATAGAGAGAGTGGCTGCCCTGCAGAATTGCCATTGGGACATAGTGTAGAGTGCTTGGTCCAAGGCCTGGCATAGAATAGGTGCTGTGTAAGCATTAGTCTTGATGCCACTGCAGCCGCCACCCCGGCAGGAAGGACCTCGCCACTTGGCTCCTGGTTTCTCCACAGCTGCCCTGCCCCCGCCTGGCCCAGCAGAGTCCAGGAGCTGGCACGCTGCCAGGGAACCCTGTGAGGCTGCCCAGGCTCTGAGGCGCATGGTGCCAGCTTGGCACCCACACAGAGGTCTAGGGCTTTGCCACTGGAAACCCACATTCAGGTCCTTGCCTTGTCACTTAACCAGCCTGGGTACTTCCTTATTTGCCAGTTTTGTTCCTTCTGATATATTTTAGGCCAGCAATAAAAGTAGAACTTTCAATATCACAGGACACTGAGACATCCAGCGTGAGGCCTGGGTCAGAATCCACTGTGGATGTGGTTAAATAAAGGCCCAGGGGCTTATCCTTTCCTCCCTCTCTCCTGCCTTCCCTCCTGACTCCCCTGGCAGCCTGGATTCACAAACAATAGAGCGACGGTTTTCCATGCTGGCTGTGTACTGCAGTTACCTGGAGAGCAGCAGAGTCTGCTGGGCCCAGGCCCGCCTCGGTGTTGAGGAGCCCGACCCCCTTGGTCTGAGCGGTTTGGCCTTGGAACTGCTCGGAGGAGGCTGTCATGGCTAACTAGGGCAACTACTGCTGTATCGCAGTGCATGGAAACACTTTCACCATAAACACTTTTTTCTATCACTTGCTTCTTTTGTTCCCATTAAAGTTTGACTGTTATTCCACATGGATGTGTTTAGGTCTAGATCAGGTCATTTGTTTTCCATGTTGTTGGGATTTTTCTCTTTTGAGATTGTGTCATACAGGAGTTATCCATTCCCTTTTGGTTGTCATTTGGGTAGTTTCCTGTTAGGGCTGTAATGGTGCCATAATGAACATTCTAGAGTATGTTCCTTGTATACTATGGCCAGAGTCTGTCTCGGGCAGCTGCCTTGTAGTAACTGTGGTGGGCCTCACAGCTTTCCCAGATGTTGCAAAGCTGCTCTCCAAAGTGGTTGTTTACATGTGCTTCTCAGTGATTTTGAAGGTTTGCTCACTCATTGACCTGCTTTGGGCAGTGCATGACCCTGGCTGAAGTGATTTATTCAGCCACGAGGAGGCAGGCTTTAGGGACCCCACCCCACGCCAGCAGTCTAGATGGGAACAGCTTGGGAGAGATTCACATGACTGCCTTAGCAGGATTCGACACCCGCCAAGTCCCACATTATAGGAAGAGGCAGCTGGTGAGGACTTTGACCTTTACCTTCCAGACATGCAGGACAGCTACAGCTTTGACTCAACTCTCCTTGTTTCACAGACTGAGGTCTGACACTTGGAAAGGGCCTGGACTGACTTGAACCTCCTTGGGAAGGGAGAAGGCAGGAGACGGTTGGACATTACCCTGTTTCACTCTGCCTGTGAATGTTGGTCCCAGTGGTGACCAGCACAGCCCCTGGCAGGCCACAGATCTGCTGTCTCCAGACAACAACCCAGAGAGGTGAGGGCAGTGGCTGTAGACATCCATGGGAGGTACCAACAAGCGCTTTCTGGGGAAAGGGACATCCAGTTGGTGAGAAAGAACTCTCTAGCCAGGCCTGGAAAGGGGGTAGAAAAAGAAAACAGGTAGGGCAAAGTCCCTGAGGTCCAAGTGCAGTTGGGATGTTCTAAGACCATCTTAGCAGCTGGTGTGGCTGAGCAGGACCTGATGTCTTCAAGGGGAGGATAGGGGACATGAAACAGGGCTAATGGACAGAGATGAAGAGTGTAGGTTTTGGTCTCTGTGTACAGGAATCACTGTAGACCTGGAGCAACATCTGGTTTCCCATTGCAAAGATAGCTCAGGCTGCTATGGAAGGGACAGGTCATGGGGTCTAGCAACAGGGAGCCTGGGGAGGCTGCTATGGCAGTCCTTGCAGAAGAGGGTGGATAGGATGATGGTAATGGTGGTAGAAAAGGTGCCTTGTGCCATCTGAGAATGTATTTTACCTATATTTAACTCATATGATCCTCACAACAGCCTGTGAATTAGGTACTCACCATTATACCCACTTTAGAGGTGAGGAACGGAGACCCAGAGAGTTGTATGACTTGCATAAGGGCACACAGCAGGCAAGTAACAAGTGGGATTTGAATCCTGGGCTTAGGACTCCAGAGTAACTGCTCATTGCGGCCACCCTCTAGTGACTTGGAAGCAGCTTTGACAGGGTAGGGCCCATTCCTGTCCTCTTGGTTTTTTCCCAGGCTCCTTTTTAGATGAAAGCTCCCTGGGGACCTGTTGCTTGGGTGGTCTGTGGGCACCACCCTGAAGCCCCCACCTCCACCACACCCTCTGCCCTTTCTTGTGCGTGACCTCACCCCTCCTTGGCCTGCTGGCCCATGGTGAGCTAGACTTCCTGGCCAGACGCCGGTCAGGGGTGTCCCCAGCAGCTGTTTTTCCCATCTCCTAGGCAGGTGGCTACAGTTGCTGCCAGCAGGAAGCTGTCCCCTTCCAAGTCACGACTGGGGAAATGGGACCTTTCCCGCCCCAGCCACTCATCCGGGGCCAGGGCTCATTGTCTGCCAGATGCCTTGGCCTACAGGAAGGTTGAAGGGGGCCAAGGGAGGTCAGAAGGGGAGCTCTCCCAGGTCCCAAGGGAGCCAGCTGTGACAAAAGTGACAGAAACCTTCACTCATTGCAGCCTATGTTTGGGCCCTCTAGTCCTACCTTGTCCCTCTCTGAGAACTGGAGGGATAATAAAAACTTTCTGCCAGTGCAGTCTAACTCCCACCCCCACCCCAAGCCAGGAGCACCTTGGAGAAGAGGAGGAGGCTCAATGACTGGCAGATGGGGTGTTTGCAGCTCCCCTGGGTGCAGAGGGAGGATTTGAAAGGATCACACATGTGAAAGCATTCTCCGTGGTGCGGGGTACAGGTAAGCCCTGGGAGAGCTCTTGGTAAGCCTTGAACTTAATGACTTTAACAGTTGCCATCCCCTGGCACCCTGTCCTTGGGCTCGTGGGCCCAGAGTGGAGCTGCAGTGCCAGGCTGCCAACATTCCTGCGTAGCGTGGCCATGTGTGCCTTTTGAGCACCCTTGCCAGTCTCTGCACACAGACCCTGAGGACTGGGTGCTTTTGACCTCATTTCTCCTCCCCTGCATTTTCATTTTAAGAAGGCACATTTTGCTGCATGTGCATTGATCACCTAGTCCCCTACATAATCACTGAAAAACTGCACCTAGCCCAGAGGATCTAGCGCAGTGAGGCAGTCCCTCCTCCAGTGGTCGGTGTCCTTCCCAGAGACAGAGTGGTGGTCCCTGGTTCTTTTCTTTCTCTCTTGCTGTGTTTGTTCCTGAAGGTGTGCTCCCTGCCCTTTGTTTTCACTCAAGCAGAACCAACTTTCACGCTTGTATCCATCTTGTCCTTTGCATTTTCACATCCAAGTTCTGGGTCAGGACAGAGCGCATCCTTGTCCTCCAGTGTCCCATGGTGTGTGTGCCCCCCTGACCTTCTTCACTGAGGCGGCGCCGGTCTTTCCCTCTTGTGAACAGGGCTGTACTAGGTGTGAGAGCAGCTGGGGACACCTCTGGAAATGGGCTTGTGGGTCTGAGATGAGCTCTCCTTAGCTCTGCTGACTTGTGCCAACCAACCGGACAGGGCGCCTGTTTACACTCCCACCCCCACATCTTACCATCTTGGACGGAGTAATACAGGACTCTGCAAACTTTGCAGGTCATCATTGTTCTGATTTTAAGGAGTAATATGGAGCATATTTGGGTTGTTGAAAGCCATCTGAGTGTTCTTTTTTATTATTCCAATTATTTTTATTCATCACTTTTTTATTTTTTAATTTAATTTTATTTTTTTTTTAAATCCGAGTGTTCTTTTCTGGGAGTTGTCAATACCTAATAATTTCCTTTTCCTGAGTAGGGGAAACAGAGGCACATAACCTGACAGCCAGGAAGTGACAGATCTAAGCTTCAAACCCAGGCCTTCCTGGTTCCATTCTGGAGCTCTTAATCTGTATGGTGTAGACGTGGAGAGTATAGACTGTAGAGCCAGCTTTGTCACTTACTAGCAGTTGTGATCACAGACAAGTCCCATTACCTGTCTCAACCTTGACATCTTTATCTGTACAATGGGAATAATAATGGTGTCTCCTTGTAGGGTTATTTTGAGGACATAAATTCATATGTAGCAGGTGGAATATGTAGCATCATACTGGCTTCAGTACTCAAAGTATATTACTCTCAGTTACTAATAGTGGCAGGCACTGTCCTAAGTGCTTTCCTTGAACTAACTTTCAAGTCCCTCCCATCACTCCCCAGGACATAGGTGTCACTGTTATCTCCTTTAAATAGAGGAGGAAATTCAGAATCTGGGAGGCTTCACCCGCCTCAGGTCACAGAGCAGGCAGCCTTGGATTTGGACTCTGATCTGGCTGCTTACTTTGTTGGCCCCTCCTTCTGTCACTGTCTTAACTAGGAAGGCTCTCCCTCTGTCCCTTCCGGCCAGGCCGCATCCCCTGTAGTGTCCTCATTCTGGGAAACCTGCAGTAGAGCTGTGAGGGACATCTTGGCAGGTGGGGGCATGGGCAAGGTCTCACACAGAGAGTCTCTGCCAGTCCCTCCCTGTGCCCGGCCTTGGAGACTCCTGATAAAGCAGCATTGTGTGCAGTTTCGAGCTTGCTTCCTCAGTCGGGTTTCACCACTCCCACACAACAAGAAAGTGGCCTGCTATCCTGAGCCAGGGAGATGCCAGGGTCTCTCTCCCCTGCCCCCAGGTGAGGACCGCCTGCAGCTCCCTGTGGGAAATCCTTGTAGTACCCCTTCCTGCTGCCCATGGGCCTCTAACCCTGTCAGCTCTTCCCCACAAATCTTCCACAGTAGCCTGGCCCTGGGTTATTCGATTCTGAAACACTATGTATGTACATATGTGTGTGTGTATGTATGTATGTGTATACATGTTATCTTTATAATTCTATTTTTTAAAGAACTTTTAATAACTGTCAGGTATAATATGCCTGTAGAAAAGGGCATAAAATGCACACATGAATTTAACAAAGAATTGTAAAGTAGACAAACACTCCACCCCACCTAGGGGAAGACAGAACACAATACTCGGGGCCCCTCTGTCCTCCCTTCTTCCCTCCCCACTATGACCTCCATGGTGACCACTTTCTGACCTTGGTGACCATCAGCTTCTTGTTCCCTGATAACTTTTACCACTAGTTCTGCACCTCAGTGCTACAGAATGCCATCTTCCATCTTGTCTGTCTTTGAACTTCACATAATGGACTCTTCTAGGAATCGGTCTGTCCCTGTCTAGCTTCTTTCATCCTGGGTTCATGCGGTCCCTCTGGGTGGTTGCACTTCCTGCATCCTTGGGTGTGTAGCACCTGTTTCTCCATCTCCTGCTGTGCTGGTGTGACTGTCCCCTGTGTTGGTGTCTCTCGTATCCCTTGCTGTGTGCACGTTTGTCCAAGGTACACCCCAGAAGTGCGTTGCTGGGGAGGGGCAGGTGGACCCACCAATCATGCTCCCAAAGTGGCAGAGCCATGTACACCCAGTAGCCATGGTTAAGTCTGCATTACTCCACATCCTCAGCAGCACTTGGTGCTGTCAGCCTCCTGAGTGCTGGGATTGTAGGTCCATTTTTATTCTTTTCTCCTGCAAAAGTAATATGCTGATTATTGTTGGGACAGTCCTTCCTGTTGTCTTCTCTGCCCCAGGTTCCTGTGTGTTCCAACTCCCACTGCTTGGGTGATGAGCAGTCATGTGATTAGTCCTTGCCTTGCTGGGGTGCAGGCTGGTGGGGGGAGACCCAAACATCAACAGCCTGTTCTGAGCTCTGTCCAGTAGGGGATACAGACCTTAACCAAGGAGTGACAGAGCCAGGGAAAGGAAATGAGACCAGTGGTTCTGAAGCCCTCATCTTTCCCGGGGATCCTGTCTCAGTAATGGGCATACCTTCCTCTGCTTGAGCCCTAAACTTGGTCTTGTCCTGACTCTTCCTTTGCTTTCCTCTGTACTGCAAACCTCAGACATCTGTCGCTGTCCCTTCTGAGTCCCTGGTGCCTAGCTCTTTTCGTCATTATCACCCCCTAGTCAGGTCACCTTCCTCTAACATCTGTCACACATATCCTCTATCTGCATCACTTTTCCTGGGCCATTCTAGGCTGGGTCTTGCCTCAAGGCCTTTGCTGTTATTGCTCCCTATGCTGGCATCGATGCCCATCCCTTTGCTGATTGTCCCTCTCTGGCAGGACCCCTACGTCTCCCACCCCACCTCTGTCATTCTCTGGCCACACCCCCCCTGCAGTATTATAGCTACTTACAGTATGTGGTGATTTGCTGGGCTGTTGGTTTATGGTGCCTTCTTTCCCTAGCATAACTTCACAGCGTTGGGGGTGGGAATGAAAGGACAGGGCCATCACTGTGTCTCTTGTTCTGTTCCTATGGCTTGGTGGACCATAGTCTCTTCAGCGACCAACTGTGACTGGTGAGAGTCATTGCCACATTGCCAAATGGGGAACCTGTGGTGGCCAGAGGCAGGCAGGCTTTCCCCAGGAGGAAATGCCATTTGAAGGATGAACTGGCCTAGTTAGCTAAGAGGAGGGATAGAGGATATGGGCACTTGAGAGCCAAAGCAGGAGTCCACAGGCAGAAGAGCATAGGGGGCCTTTGAGGAAGTGAAGGAACACTGGAGGTCAGGTCTCAGTTAGTCTGGATTCAAATCTTGACAGCCACTCCAGGCTCCACGAGCCTCAGTTATCTTCCTGTCTAGACTGAGGCTTGTCAGCTGGTCTAGGGTGGCCCTGGAGTTCTGTTTCTCTGTTTATCCATGGCGCCTGGTGTATAAATATAAAGAGAACTGTTTATTTATATTTTTCCAACAAAGACGTGCTGGCCTGTCATGACCTCCAGGGGGACACGGTAATGGATAAACAGACCTGGTTGCTACCCAGTGGAGTCTGTCTCCTGGCCTTCAGCTGTCCAGGGCTCACCTATTGGAGGCTGAAGACCTGATGTGACCCTGGGCGTGGGGCGTCCTCTTGAGACTGACTAGTAGGGAAGCTAATTGAGGTGTGCACTGTGGCCCTATACCCTGCACAGTGCCCCCACACTGCAGCCCAGCCCTTCCGGGAGCCTCATCTGACTCATTTCCCAGATGTGGAGGTGAACCTGTGGCAGCAGGGTGAGTCCATGGTACATCCCACGGGCTGCTGCTCCGTGGTACCCACCCTTGGAAGCAGTGTTTCCCTGGGCTGGTGGAGCAGCTTCTCTGGGTTCTTCGAAACTCCTTTCCCAAGGGCTTGATTCAGGTCACTTGCCTGAGTTTCCTTTGAGCTGTCTGCCCTTTCGATTTCTTATTTCTGAGGTAAATCCTGGATTCTGGGTGAAAGCCTTTGCTTCTAAGGCGGTGCACTTACTTTGCAAGGTGTCCTGTCTTTTCACTTTTTATATTGTGTTCTTGATGGACAGAAGTGCTTAATTTTACCCATTCATCATTCATTTGCTTGTAGTTTGGCTTTTCAGATTTGGCTTTTATTGTTGGTGTGTGTGGGTCTGTACATGAGGTCAGCATCCATAGTGTATTTTCCACATCAACCCACATTACCCAGACACCATTGATTAAAAACAGACTGATTTTCCCCACCCTTCCCTTACTATGAATCCTGTCTCTTCTCAGCAGGGTTGTCTCTGGGTGCACTCTTCGTTTCCTTGGCTGTTTGCTCCCATCAGTACCACTGTCCTATTTCTTTCTTTCTTTCTTTTTTTTTTTTTTTTTTTTTTTTTGTGGTACCGGGGATCAAACTCATAACCCTCGTACCTGCCAGGCAGGTGCTTATGCCACTAAGCCAAACTCCTGGCCCTAATTTTTCGAGGCAGGGTCATACTATGTAGTTCAGGCTGCCATCGCTCATGTCATAGCCCAAGGTGGCCTTGAACTCACAACACTTATCTCAGCCTCCCGAGTGCTGGGATTAAAGGCATGCGCCACCACACCTGGCCCCACTGTCCTATTTCTTGATTACAGTGAGCACAAGCCCTCCCGCTGTTGTCGTTGGCCATTCTTGAGGGCAGCTTGTCAGTCAGTGTCTGTGCACACACGTGCATGCGCACACACAGCAAGGCCCCAAATCCATGAACGTGGTATGCCTCCCTACTGACCTGTCTTCCTCAATGCCCCTCAGTGAACTGTCATCCTTCACCTACTTCTGGTTGGACTTATTCATGTACTTCGTGACATGGCAGGGGTCTGTGCCCTCCACTGCCACCAGGTGTCTGGCTCCCTGGATTTGGTCTTTCAGGGTGAGTACTGCACAGCAGGAGTGGCGTTTTACCCCCCCCCGATTCCCTGCCTTTTCCCTGGCACCAACCTTAGGCCCTGGCAGAGAGGAGGCTGTAATTTTCCTGAATGATTTCAAGGGCTAATTAAAGGTTTTCCTTGACTAATCAGCTTATGGTTTAATTATCAAGGAACAGGCTCAGGGATGCGAGAAGCATCCCTACTACGGTCTTCCCAAAGTGTGGCAGGAAGGAGCAAGATCCCTGTCCTGGGGTGACAGGATCTGAGGATGCCCTACCACCCTCTAGCAGGTCAGCAAGTCACCATCCTTGTGAGAACAGAGGTGGAGAACAACAGGTGGGTTTGAGGTTAGAGTAGGACCCTTTCCTGCTGTAGATGCTTCCCTGGCTCCCACTGCCAGAGAGGGGGACAAGGCCCCAGACCCTACCCCCCACCCCCCACCCCCGCCATGGCCTGGACAACCTCCAGCCCTCTTTGCACTTGCCTGCAGCCCTCTGACCGCTGCTTAGCACTCTCATGGCATTTCCTCGTGGGTCATTTAGGAAGCCCTCTCAGGTGCCCCCTTGCCCAACTGGGGGTCAGCATTGCTGCCCTGTGCTGGCTGGCTGGCTGGTGGGAGGTCATAGTTGCTCTGCCACTGTCATTCTGCCCACACTGATCAGTGTACTTAGGGATGCCAGGCCCTGTGGTTGAGGGCCCCTGAGGGAACAAGGGGTTCCAGAGCAAAGTTCCAAGGAGAAGGCTGGGAGCCAGAAGGTGCAGATGGGAGGACTGGCTTGGGTGATGGCTGGGACCTTCCCAGGGGAGATGGTGGGCTGACTTGGTATAGGCTCCTGAGGGGTTGTGAAGGGGGAGGGGGCCTGGAGATTGCTGTACCAGGCCTGGCTTCATTCCTTGCATTCCAGCAGGCCCTGGACTCCTGGTGGCTCTAGGTGGGGGAGGGTAGCCAGCAGAAAGGCCGCTGGACACTGCCCCTGCCCCACCACCCTCCCCCTCCCCCACCTCATCAGCCTGCCTCACTTGGCACCATCCCCTCCTACAGGTTCAGAGGCCTGGCTTTGCAGGCCACGCCCTCCTCCACAGAGGAGCTGCACGCAGAGCTGCATGCACAACCACATGGGGCAGGGTGAGTGGACACTGGGCTCAAGCCCAGGCCGTCTGAATCTGCCTCTGGCTGTGGGGCCTGGCCACGGGGTTCTTAAAGCTTCTTTGAGCCAGTGAGAAGAGAGCCACTGGCCTGAAGGAATGATGGCAAACTTGTATTAGCTTTTGTGATATTCCGGGCACTTTTCTAGGCTTTTGACAGGGAGTGATTGAGGAAATGTTACCCCCCAAATCAGAGATAAGGCAGCTGAGGCCCCGAGCAAGGCTTCTGGGCTTAACTGATGTGGCTGTCGCCATTGCTCTGCATTGCTGTCCCTGGGCTGGCCAGATGTTTGGGCAGTTTCTGCAACCCTCACCCCACCCTGTTTGTCTGCCTGTTGTATTCCTCTCCTCTTGGGGTGCTACAGATTGAACCAAGGACCTTTGCACTGAGCTACATACCTAACCCCCACCCCCTCCCCAAGTCACTGAGTGGTTCAACTGAACTCAAATTCACAATCCTCCTGCCTCAGTCTCCTAGAATGCTGGGATTACAGGTGTGTGCCACCATGCCTGGCATCTGTCCTGCATTTGTTTCCCTTCTCACCCGGCAAAAGCTTCACAGGCTTCTGTTTTTGAAGACAGGATCCAGCTGAAGCTGGCTGGAGGGGAGATGGCTTCTGCAGGCCTGGGACATCCTTCTGATGGGAAGGATGTTGATGTCACCAAGCTGGCCTCCTTTGCTGCTCCTGACACCTGGAGTCTGGGGGAGCAAGAGGAGAGAGCACACATGGGGCTGATGGTTGGGGAGTTGCTGGAGCAACCCAACAGGGAGGACACCACACCCCTTGAGGGCCCCAGAATCTGGTCATCCACTCTTGGTTATCATTTCCGGCTTGTGTGGGGTCAAACTGCCGACTGACCTGTTCTTTAATTCCAAGAAAGGTTTGTGCTGGAGATGTGAGTATTGCAAGAGCCTTTATTGCTGATGGGGATAAGAGGAGTGATAGCTAGTGCTCCCATGCGTCCCAGCTCACTGAGGAGGACTCAGAGTTGAGGGTCGTACTTGCCTTCTCTCTCGGCCCCTCTCTGGGGAAGGTTGCGGTCCGGCTCCAACACAGCTTCCTCCCTGGCCTCAGGCAAAGCCCTGAGCCTCAGATGTCCCTGAGTTCCCACATCTGGAGCAGGAGGGTAATGTCTCTTGCTGTGGGCCCGGGTTGCTAGAAGATTAAATGAGTCAGCATGTGCATGCAGCTCAGAACAGGCTACTGTCATTGCATCATTATGGTCCCTGTTACTGTTTTACCATTACAGTTATTAGAGAGGCAGGGTGCAGGCTTGAATCTGGTAGTTAGAATTCGCAGTGTGAGTGATCCAGCATTCCTTATTCTATGATTAAGGTTGTATCTCCTTTTATAAACTTTTTTTGTCTTATGTAGTACTAGAGGTTGATTTTATTTTGAGACAAGGTTTTGCTCAGTTGCCATGCTGGCCTTGAATTTGCAATCCTCCTGTCTCAGTTTCCTTAGTAGCTGGTTTTACACGTGTGCATCACTGCATGAACACCTTTGTTCATGGCAGTATTCACACAAACTCAAAAGAATGGTCTGTGTTCCTCCCCAAGTGCTTGTCACCAGCTTCACAGGTCCCAGTCACAACCAGGCTTTGTCATCTGTTCCCCCAACCCCGACCTACCTGATTATATTAAAACAAATACAGTGTGTACTTTAGCAAGGAATATTTCAGATTTGTCTGTAAACAAAAATTCCTTAATGTCCTCATATTTTGTGATTGTTCTAAAATGTTTTTATCTTTTTGTTTGATATTAGTTTAAACAAGGTATGCATGCTTGACATATGGTTGAAAGGCCTTTTACATCTTCCATTTCCAGATCACATTTCTGTGATTTATCCATGGAGGAGCTGAGCCCTTTGTCCCAGATGGTTTCCCGTGGTCTGGATCCTGCCCCTCCAACCCCGTGGTGTCATTTCCTGAGTTCCTCTGTCCCCCATGCTGCCTGTAGGTGGGACTTAGGTCCAGAGGCTCCATTTCGTACAGACTCAGTTTCTCCAGAGACAAAGACTTTTTTTTTGTTTTGTTTTTTGTACTGGGAATTGAATTTACTACCTTGTGCTGGGCAGGCAGGCACTGTGCCTCTGAGCTATGTACCTGCCCAAAAAGCATACTTTCAAAGATGGTGCTGTGCAGGACATTAGGGTGTACTTAATGTTTCATGACTATCAAGCTAGCTTTGAAAATAAAAATTTTTTTTTAAAAATTAAAGTTTAAAAAAACTTAAGCTGGATATGGTGGTATACACCTGTAACCCCAGCAGTCCAGGAGACTGAGGCAGAGAGATCATAAACCCAAGGCCAGCCTGGGCGACTTAGAGATCCTGTCTCAGAATAAAAATTTTTATAAAGTACTGAGGATGTACCAGCAAGTGAAAGAACATTTGCCTAGCATGTGCAAGGCCCTGGGTTCCATTCCCAGTACTGCGGATAAATAAACAAATGTGAGTGGATTAAAAAAAAAAAACCAAAAAACTTCAGTGTCACTCCCAGGGAGACTAACAGCAGGACACAGGAGAAGTAGGGCAGGAGGGCCTGAAGGACCAAGGCCTGGAACTACCCTAGGGCCTGTGTGTGCTGGCCCCAGCTTCCTGTAGACAGTTGTGCTGATGAGTGGCCTTGGGTCCCTGCTTTGCTAGAGCCGCAGTCCACAGTGAAGAGCCACCCTTCACGTGGCCTGGCCATCAGCTTTTGGGGAAGAGTAGATTCCCACCCAGTCCCACCCGTGGCCAGCTGTGCCACTGGGCAGCCTTCCCAGTCTCTCCGCCTCTTCCTCCTCTGTAGCAGGCTGGTGAGCGCACGTCCCTTGGAGGACTGGTAAGGGTTGTTGTGCTTAGGGAGCCGCTGTTGCTCTTCTGGGTTTGGGGGCAGATCCCTTTGACCTCAGCCGCTCCCCTCCCTCCCTGTTAACCTCACAGCTGCTGTCCACCCCAGGCCTTCTCAGTGACTGTTGCCTCCACCCTGAGTGCTCGTTCCACCTCACGTGGGTCCCTGGCTCTGATCTCTGTTTATTTGTCACCCCTTCAGGAGCCTCCTTAACTCTGCCCTCTGGTAGAGCAACTGTCACTCTCCATTCCCTCTCCTGCTTATTTCCTGGTGTGTGGTCTTATGTCCCCCACTAGAATGTTAGCTCCAGGAGGGCAGAGTCTCCATCTTGCTGTTCCATCCCCACTGGCTAGAATAGTGCCTGTCACCCAATAAGTGCATGATAAAGAGGTTCAGATGTGTGGATGAATTGAGAGAATAATTGTGGCTAGATGAGTGGACTTTGGCCAGTGTCAGACCTGCACAGGATGGTGGCTTTGGTGAACACTGTGTGGGCTTGGCTTGGCACCTGCCCATCTGAGCCTCATTGTCATCTTCTGTGAAACGGAGTGTTAACTGCACCTTCCGGAGACTCTCATTTTGTACTAGTATGGAGCCTGCACATAGTGCTTTTAACTGACCTCACTGCTGTGCTGCAGGCTCCAGCACGGGGCACAGATGAGCCAGCCAGGGCTGTCTCTGCCATGGGGACACTTCTCTTCTATCTTGTGTGGCCAGATGTGGTGCCCCAGGGCAGGCTGGGGCAGGGATGCTTCAGACTGCTGTTTCGAAGACTAGAGAGGCTTCCCGGGTGCGATAGCAGGACTGATAGCCTCCAGTATGCAGAAACACGTGGTTGTTGTGGCCATAGCCTGAAGACTCAGAGGCTGGCTGTGTAGGCCATTGTCTTCCTTGCAGGAAACAGACCAAGAGCTGCAAGGGGCCAAGGTGACTGCTGTGATTGTGGCAGCAGTTATAGCCTTGGTGAGGGAGGGGACAGAAACTGAGAGGGAGAGATAGGAACTGTTAGCAGACATTTGCAGACATGGAGAAAGCTCCCAGGGGTGAGGTTCATGCTCCCTGGTTTTCTTGCATGGCAGTATAAAACCTGAAGTGTACAAGAAGTGCAGTTTTATGAATAATTATCAAGCAAAGGCCCCTGAAGCTGCCACCTAGAGCAAGAGGACCAGCATTGGCAGCCCCTAGAAGCCCCTCTTCCATGAGCTCTTTGCAGTAATATCAAATATATTCAGCCTCCTTCCCTCCTATTCTTCGTTGCTTCTCTTTTGGTAAATTATGGAAGATTTCAGGCACCCTAAAGGAACGTAAAATCACTGGCTGAAGCCCCTTGGTCCCAGAGCCAAGCTAAGAGACAAAGTTGGTTCATTGTGGTTACAGTTCCCGGGGACTGTCCCCAGGTACCTAAGCCTCTCTCATCCCTGTCTGCTTCTTGAGCCGCACCAGCACCATTGGCCAGGTTTAAAACTACATGGAAAAGGTATGAGGTTGGTGACACTGGGCTGCAGCTTGCTGTCAATATTTTGCTCTTGAGATTTCTCTGGGTGATTAAAGGAAGCCCTGTGCCAAGAAGAATGTGCCATAGCAGAAGTCAGAGGCGCCCCGCACCCCAATGAAAGTAGCCAAGCAGAAGGATGGAGGTGGGCTCTTCCTGTCCACAGAGGGCATGCAAGCTCCAGGTGCCTGTGCAGCATACTAGGTTTTAGTAGTGCCCAGATCTATCTACAGGGGGAACGGGTTGGGAGCTGGGGGCAGGGGTGTTTTTGTCTCTTCCCCAGGCACATGCCACCTTTTATGGGGAGACCGTGTGAGTGGAGATTCCTGTCAAAGGCTCCAGATCAGCTGGCTTAACTTTGCCACCTCACTCTGCTCCCTACTAGGTACAAGGGTAGGTGCAGATTACAGGGTTGATTGACTTTGGATATGTAACAACCTCCATCCAACTTCCATTGACCTCAGTTTCTCCTCCTTGGAAACTGGTGGTATAGGGCTATTCATGTGAAGTACTCATAAGAACTAGCATTTAAATCTGTCAGTGTTAACTGTCAGTAGTATCATCATTATTGCCATTCATTCATTCATTCATTCATTCGTTCAATGGCTATTCAGTGTGTATTTCTTGTGAAACCAACCCTGGCAGCCCCTACACTAACAAGCTGGCGGTGGGAGACCTGTCAAGCTGAGCCCCTGCTCTGATGGAACTTGTAATCCAGGGTGGGAGGCAGACCCTGCAGTGACAGCCCAGAGTGACAGCTGTGTTGGGGTAAGCCCTGAGGACTGTGGGAGGGGGAAGACCTGGCTCTCGGCTAAAAAAGCAGGGAAAACTTCCTTCAGAAGGAAACATGTGGGCTAAGAAATTAATTTCTGGAAGGATGTTCCAAGAGGAGTGAGCAGTACTTTGAAAGGGTAATGTGGGAAAGGGTCTGGCATTGTTAATAATTTGTGTTTTCGTTTTTTGAGACAAGCTCTTGCTGTGTAGTTCGGGCTAGCCTTAAACTCGTTATGTAGTCCAGGCTGGACTTGAACTTGAGGCAGTCCTCCCGCCTCAGCCTCCTGAGTGCTAGGATTACATGTGTGTGCCACCATGCCCAGCTTTTAAATTATTAATACTTTAAGTAGAAGTTTTATTTAAGATACTTAAAGATTCACATGCAGTTGTAAGAAATGTGTAAGAGATATGTGGTGCATACTTTATCCAGTTTCCCTCACTGGTAACATCATGCAAAACTATGTGTCCAAAATTACAGCCATCATGTTGGTCTCCCTGCGATGAAGACACAGCATTCCATCATAAGCCTCCTTTCTTGCCCCTCCCCTCAGCAGATACCACCTAGCCTTTCCCCAGGTTTATACTTGTGTTGTTTCAACAGTGCTGTGAAAGTGGAATCATACCATATGCAGCCTTTTGAAATTGACTGTGCTCATGCAGCATGAGTCTCCAGAGACTCAGGCAGAGATAGCTGTGTGTATCAGAAGTTCACTCCTCTTTGTGGCTGGGTGGTACTCCACAGTATGTTTAATCATCCACCCAGTAAAGGACATCTGCTTGTTTCTAGCTTTTTGACTATTATGAAAAAAACTGCTGCAAACATTCACACACAGCTTTTTGTGTGGAACATAAATTTTGTTTCTCTGGGACAGATACTCAGAAGTGCAATTGCTGGGCAAGATGGCAGTTGCATGTTTTAAGAATGTCTCCAGACTGTTTTCCAGAGTGACTGTACCACTTCGAGTTCCCACCATCAATGTGTGAACAGTTCTGTTTCTCTGCAGCCTCATCAGCATTTGGTATTGTCACTATTTTTTATTTTAACTCTTCTAATAAGTGTGTGGTGATATGTCATTGTGGCTTTTATGTGCATCTCTTTAATGGCTAATGATGTTGAACATCCTGTCATGTGCTTATCTGCCATCTGTGTGTCCTTGGTGGAATGTCTCATGTCTTCTGCTCATTTTCTTACTGGATTATTTGGTTTTCTACTATTGAGTTCTGAGAGTGCTTTACCTATCCTTGACGCTAGTCTTTAATCAGATGTGTGGTTTGCAAACATTTCTGCCAGTCTGTGACTTGGCTTTTTATAAACTTTTTACACAGACTTTTTCAGAACATAAATTTTAACTTTGATTGAATCACTTTATTAATTTTTCCTTTTATAGATCATGTTTTTAATGTCAAGTATAAGAACCCCGTGTTTTGTGCTAGATCCTGAAATTTTTTTTTCTAAACTGTTTAGTGTTAAGTATTACATTTAAGGCCATGATCCATTATGAGTTAATTTTTGTGCGAAGTGTGAAGGTTTAGATCAAGGTTCTTTGTTGTTGTTGTTGCATATGGATGTCCAGGTAGTTCAGCACTATTTTTTGAAAATGCCGTTTTTTCTTTCACTGACTTTTCTGGGCTTCTTTGTCAAGTTACTACAGTGAGATACCACTTCACATCTACTGAGGTGGCTACTATCAAAACCAAGCCAAAACAGAATTAACAAGTGTTGGGAGGCTGTGGATAACCCTGTACATCACTGGTGGGATTGTAAAGTGGTTCAACTAGGGGGAAAGAGTTTGACAGTATCTCAGAAATCAAGTAGAGAATTACCACATGACCTAGCAGTTTCAATCGCAGCAATTTTCGCATCCAAAAGAAGTGAAAGCAGGGACTTGAACAGGTACCCGTACTCCCAAGTTCAAAGCGGTGTTATTCACAACAGCCAGAAGGTGAAAATGACCCAGGGTTCATCATTAGATGAAAGGAGAAGCAAAATGTGACACATATGCATGACGGAATATCATTCAGCCATAAAAAGGAGTGACATTTTGAAAGATGCTATCGTGTAGCTGGACATTGAAAACATTATGCTCAGTAAAAGAAGCCGGACATAAGGGCAAATACTGTTATGACTATACTTGTGTGAGGGGCCTAAAATAGGCAGATTCAAAGGGACAAAAAGCAGAAAAGAGGTTATGTAGGGCTGAGAGGGCAGAGGAAACAATTGTTTTTTTTTTCTGGGTGTAGCGTTTTTGTTGGAAATGATAAAAAGGTTTGGCTGTGGACAGTAGTGGTGGTATTACAGCAGTGCAAATGCATTTAAAGCTACTAAAACACTTACAAATGGTTGAAATGATAATTATTGTGTCTATTTCACTGCAATAAAAAATAATTTAATTTTCAAAACCCAATTAGATGCATTGGTGTGGGTCGGATTTTGGGTTCTCTGTGCTGTTCTGTTGGTCTGTGTTTGCTGCTTACCATCTGGATGACTGTAGTTACATGGCAGGCCTTAGTATTGCATGGAGAGATTTCTCCTACTTTATTCCCTTTTTGCTTGAGTTGGGCTCTTCTCAGACCTGGGCCCGGCATTTCTGGAACCCTTCCAGGACCCCCTTATGTGCAAGATAGCACTGCGGTTTGGGCCATTTCAGAATCATCTTTGACATGTCCTCTGTCATCAGGCTGAGTATGTGACCCATGCTGTGTTTTCACAGTCCGCAGACTGTGTGGCTGTCCCCATCTCAGTCCCTGCTGTCCCAGTGACCATCTGCAGCTGCTACGGCCAGTGGTATAATGTTCCCTCTCATCCCCACACCGACTCAGTACCTCTTGGTCACATCCTGTAGCAGGCAGCCAGTCTCATCATTGTCCACCACAGGCCCTGGCCCTCCTGTGGCCTGTCTGCCTCACTGCCCTCGCTTTTGACCCTGTCCTTGGCTGTCCCAGCAGTGAGCCTGTGTCAGCTGGAATTTCACATCTCATTTGTGTGATAGTTGAGCGTAAGCCCATGGAGCAGGGACCATGCTGTGCTTTGTCCAGCCTGGGCAGTGTGTAGTGGGAATGTGTTGGATTTTGCTGGGGGCCCACGAATGTCGGAGGAAATTGCACATGGTCTGAGCAGGCAACTGAGAGGAGGAGAGTGTAAAGAATTGAGGGTAGAGGTAGACATGGCTTGGGGATCCTGATGAGGAGGTGGTCTTAGCTGTGTGGGCTGAGGCACATTTTCAGTAGAGAGGGCATGGTCAGATTAGGGTTACAAAAGTTTCCCAGACCCAGCAGAAAAATGGGCAGAGGCTTTGAATAGACACTTAGCGGAAGAGGCCGTGCTGATGGCTTTTATAATCTGAAAGGGTACTCAACCTACTAAGCGAAAAATACAAAACATAACTGGGCTAAGAGGGCCCAGACTGCTCCTGTCTGGCAGAGGTCATGGTTGGTGACAACCTGTGCTGCTAGATGACAGAAGGACAGGCTGTTCTCCTTAGGCTAAACGGGGCAACCTTGCGCAGGGCTTGGCAGTTCCCCTTCCAGAAATTTACCCTCGTGCTCGCAAACTTACAAAATGACAACTGCACATGGCTAGTACCATTATACTGTTTGTAAGAGCAAACGAGTGATCCACCAGTGGGTCCCCATGGGGTGGGTTCAAGGCATCACGTCCCTTCCACAGGGCTGCTAACACAGCAGGCGGCACTTTGCCAGAAATAAGGGACAGGAAGATCGCCAAGAAGTACATACATGCATAATCTTTGCTTTAAACTTGTGATTTGAAATGTTAGCATTCAACAGTAAAACAAATAGACCGCATAACCAGTTACTGTAAAGAGAAACTCATGTCACCCCCTTTTAAGTGAAGGAACAGACGATACTCATCTCACCCTGCACCCCAAAAGCTCCCAGTCCTCTGGGCCTTCTTTGCCCTGAGAGGAGCCACTCTCCAGACTTGAGGTTGTCCCTTCCTTTCCTTCCTCTACATCATCACTGAAGTGCAATAAAAAATAATTCAATTTTTAAAACCCATTTATATCTGTTTGCCTGGTTCTGTACTTTATCTGGACACAGTGAATCCCAGGACACATTGTTTTATGCTTTGCTGCTTCCGGTTAGCATTGTTTTTTGGCATGCATTACCCACATGCAATGTATGTCATTCGTCTCTCCCACTCTGTGTGCCATCCAGGGAGCCAGTAGGTCACAGCAGCACACTTGCCATCCCCTGTGGATGAACCTGTCTTGTTTCCAGTCTCCAGCGGATCCAGACTGTGCTGCCTGCCGTGAACTGATGGCGCCCATGTTTTGCTTGTGTTTGTACCCAGGAGAGCCCTTGTCTGGTCCTGAATGTGTCTCCCACTCACCTGGGTGCTGCCAAACTCCTCCTGAGGTCCAGGAACTTGGGAGAAGAGCAGGGTGCAGAATAGTGTGTGTGGTATGCTGCCATTTGTGTTGTTTTGATTTATTTATTTTTTTATTTTTATTTATTTATTTTTTTGTGGCACCAGGGATTGAACTCACAACCTCGCTCCTGCCAGACAGGTGCTTAAGCCACTGAGCCAAACTCCCAGTCCTAGTTTTTTGAGGCAGGGTCGCACTGTGTAGCTCAGTCCAGCCTTGTGCTCATGCTGTAGCCCAAGCCGGCCTCGAACGCACAATGCTCCACCTATCTCAGCGTCCAGAGTGCTAGGATTAAAGGCAAGTGCCACCACGCCTGGCTTATTTTTATTTTTTTGTTACTGGGAATCAAACTCAGGACCTTGTGCTTGCCAGGCAGGCACATGTGCCGCTGGGTTACACCTCTGGCCCTTGTGTTGTTTTAAAAAAGTGTTTTCTTTTCAGGAAAAAAATGGCAGGGTTACCTGGTAGTGGGGTCAGCAGGAGGCCAACTTGCACCTGTGTACCCTGTGTCACCTTTTGGCTTTGGAACCATATGCCTGTGTTATAGATTCAGGCCGCGAAGTGGAAAGCAAAAGGGTAGCTGAGCACCAGTGTTGCAAAATGTGAATAACTGAGAATCACCCAGCTCAACCTTCCCTCCTTCCTCTCCTTGAGACCTAGTTTCGTAGTTTCCTGCCACTGGTCAGAGCTGCCCAATCTCAACCGCCCCCACCAGAGCCCAAACCTGCCAGTCCAGTTTAGGGAGACCGCCCTTCTGGCTCTTTCCTGGGAGGTTGCTTAATGGGTGCCCCACCCCCACAGGGGAGGGATTGGCTGGAGATAGGGCCGATTGGGGTCCCTGGACATGCCCTGCTGTGCCCCAAGCCTGGCCCAGTCCCTGGTCAGAGCCCTTGGCCTGGTGGGCAGATGATGGACAGGAGGAGGATAGATGAGGCTCCAGGCCCTTGGAGCAGGGCCATCTCCTAGTCTGTGTTCTGTGTCTGTCCTTAGAGAATCAGCTACAAAGGTGTGGGGGAGGGGAGTAGCAGGACAGGGATTAGGAAAAACACAGGTACCCATGTCCCTGGCCACTTTTGGCTCACAGGGACTGGACACGTGTCCTGGGCTCTGCTGCTCCCTGAACTACAGGGTCCCCAGCAGAGCACCTGATCTGGCCTGAGGTGTTGAGGAAGGCTTCCTGGAGCAGGTGCCTCACAGCCCTGGTGATGCAGCACCTTCAAATGTTGTAGGGGAAATAAATGTAACTCCCAACCTGCTAAATGTCTGATACACCAAGTTTGTATTCCCCAAAACTGAAGAATGAATTCTAAGGAACAACCAAGGTTAAAAGTAGAAAATTTTGTTGAGAGGAGATAGTTCCTGGGAGACAGGAGGGGCCCTGAGTGGGTTGCCAGTGGGCCCACTTCTCAAGGAAAATCGCGAGGTGAGTACAACGTGGGACAAAACTATGACCAGTAAGTTTAGCCACTTAAGTAATGTGGATTCAGCGGGGAAGCGGGTCACATAGCAAGTGTAGGTGAAAAGAACAAGGACCTTTTTGGGAAAAGATGAGTCAGGAAGTCCTGGTCACCCATTTGGGTGACTGATACCCATCTAGATTTTATTGGACCAGGTAATATTGGTTATCCCTCGAGGAGCCACTAGGCCTGGTCGTTCCATCGTTATCTTGAGGCCTGCCCTTCAATGGATGTGCCTCCAACCACGGTTGTAATGTGTTCTCATTGTTCTGTACTGGCTCCCTCAAGGGCCTACCCCTGCCTGATTGCCAAGAATGTTTCTACCTAACTTAGCTGTCTCTAACACTGGGTAGACTGACAGGCCATCATACAAGGGGGTTCTGCTCCAGAGCAGCCTTTTTCCTGTTCTGGGTGGAGGTTCTGAGCAAGTCACCCTCGTGCTCAGAGCAGCTGGCTCAGGGCATAGGCACCAGGATTGATGGATGACCTGCCTGGAAATCCTGGCACCTGACCTCCCTGTGGCGCCTTGGACAAGTTGCTCACCTTTCCCAGTTCTCATACTTCCCTGTTGTAAAATGGGCCTGCTAAAATACCTATTCCATCTAGGGTAGTGATTAAGTAAAATGACTTAGCCCATGTCTTTGCTATGAGCAGGGCCTGACCCAGGGTAAGGCCATATGTATGTTCAGCAGGGTTAGTTCCACCCTGTGAAACAGCTAGCATGGCATTCAGGAGTCCCAGGTGCCACCATTCCTGTCCCTCTGTGATCTCCCCATTCATCCTTAGTGCCTCTGGCAGTGCTATCCCAGCCTAGAAGTGGAGGAGACACAACCAGCCTGCATGTCAGAGAGCTCACCCATCCCTCACCTAGACCCAGCACCCCACCACTGCTCAAGCCCATTGCTCCATTGAGCCCTACTGAGCCTTGGCTTCACAGGCCCTTGGCACTCAGCCTGGCGTGGAGGTGAGGTGGAGTGTGCATGTGTTACTGGAGACTGAGCCTGCTGAAACTGGCTGTGGTTTTGGTTCCTGCTCCCAGGCAGCCCATCTTCCGTCCAGCAACTGTGGGCCATGTGGCCCAGGCCCACCCAGCTGGCTCTGGTGCTGACTCGCCCTGCCCCGCCTCCCGCCCTCCATGGGAAGGAGCCCCAGTCAGGCTCCACTGCTGCCAGGGCAGGCCTGCATCATCACTACTGCCAAGGAGGCTGGGGTGCAGAGCCAGCTGACTGTCCTTGGTGGGAGCCCTGGATCCCTGCTTCCTGCTTCCCCACTGGAAGCAACCCCCATGGCCCAGGAGGTGAGCAGGAGGAAGGAGAGGGCTGGACTGGGTGAGGGGCCGTACCTTTCCTGAGGCCAGGGGTGGGGCCAGGGTTGTTTCCCTGTGTGTGAGGTGGTGGGTGCCTATCTGCTCGGGACATTCCTGGTGCCGAGGGCAGCTCCCCAGCTGCTGTGCAAGCATGCTTCTGCAGTCTGGTTTGCATGGGGTCTCTGGGGGACTTTGGCTCACTAAGTGACTCTGGGTGACCCTTGAGTTAACTGGGGACCTGAGGGGGGTCTCATTCCGTACTGAAAGTGGATCTGGCCTTGTGTGGTCTCACAGTCTAGCTTTGTATCTCAGGGTGTCCCTGAGCACGTGAACATCTGAGGGTGGCAGAAAGGCTAGGGGTCATGGAATGTCCTTGGGATTGTGCACCTATGAGCACATTCCCTGTTTGTAGAAGCTGGCTGGGGTTTGTAGTATGTCCACCCCATGGCTCCCTGTGGTCTCTAGGTCTGTGGTCTCTGGGCTGTGTGGTCGCTACGTGTCTATAGAGATTTGTTGTGGGCTGCCTGAGTGTCCCAGCCCCTCCACCTGCCTGTGCTGACTGAGCCTCCTACCTTTCCCACTGGGTCCTCTATAGGTCCCTCCCCTACCCGCAGTGCATCTCCTGCTAGTGCCTCAGGTTCTAGAGGTAAGAACTTTGGCTCAGGGCACACGTCCCTGCCCCATACCCCATAGCAAGGAAGGCACTGACCAGTCCTGTGATGGCCTCCACCTTGGTGCCCAGGATGTGGGTACAAGGTAGGTTGCTACGATCTGGCTGGTCAGGGAGCTGTGTGACCACTGTTTGTGACTGGGCCCAGTGGTCACGTGTGGCTAGCCTCAGGTGTCCCATGCACACGTGGGAGGGAGGCAGGTCATCTATGTGCTCATTTGGGTTCCTGCATGTTGGGTTGATGATAAGAGCATGATGATAAGAGCATGATGCCCCAACTGATGCCCCCTCAAGCTCCTGAGGGGGCATGATGTTGTGGGAGGTAGACTGCGTGAGTGCTTGCGTTCTGGTCTGGGAGGGGCTTGGAGCTTTCTGATCACCTCCTTCCCTGTGGCCTCAAGGGAGTGATGAGGGAGGCTAGCCTGATGTCCCCAGTCCTGCACCTCCCCCCATTTCCTGTATACTCCGCACCCCTGTGCACCTCTGGGAATGAGGGGTGGTGATGGTGCCCTTTGTATCTGTGCCCTGTGTGCCTACAGATCGGGGCAGGAGCTGGGTGAACCCGGCTGAATAGTAAGCACTGTCTCCTCACTCAGCCACACTGCACTGTATCCACCGTGGTGCTGGCCAGGCTGGGGACACAGATGGCTAAGATGGCTCTTGGCCCTGCCCTCCTGGGATGCCCTGTCTGAGTCAAGAAGCAGACCTCTCAGGCAGTCATACACCCTCGCCCTAGAGAAGGTGAGACTGGCACATTTGCTTGCCCTGGGAAGGACTGTGCCCAGCACCCCCTTTCATGTGTTTGTTCATTCATTCATTCAATGACACAGCAGCAGCATTAACAGTGGCTGTCTGAACTGAGGGAGTCTATAACCTGGTCTACATGCTTTACTTGTGTCATCTCATTCACTCCACATCTTCCTTAGAGGTAAGGACTGTCTCTATGGTGGATTTGCAGATGAGAATGCTGAGGCCCAGAGAGGCTCAGTGACTTGTCAAGGTGCACATAGCTTGAGATGGCAGAGCCAGGACCTGAGCCTGGGCCTTCTGCTTTTAAGAACCAGCTGTCTACCAAGCCCTGTGCTGGACCAGTCAGGTGCTCAGCAGTGGCCAAGAAAGACAAGCTGTCTTCCTGGAGGTGCCCAGCCATTGAGGAGACAGTAATCAAAGGACCACACAGACAAATGTAAGATTGTACTTGTGATAGGTGCCCTCAAGGAGAAGGTGAGCGACACAGTTTGAGGGAAGAAGGGATAAGAAGACGAAGGCTGGTGTTGGGGGCATTCTGGGACCCAGGCCAAGGAAGAGTCTGTGCAGAGGCCTGGTAGCAAGGATGGTACTGCCCCTGCTACAACAAGGTGAGCAGGGCTGCCCAAGCTCCTAGGAGGACCGACTTCCCAAGGCCAGGACACCCTGGAGCCGTGTCATTTTGTGGGATTTCCCCAGCGTGGGAACTGGTGCATTTCTGGAGGCGTCTCCTTTATGGTTTGCCTGTTACCTGTAGTTGAAACACACAGCTGCTTCCTCTGATCCTGTGGCTCGCAGCAGGCCCGGTTGGTAGTGTTTAGGACTTGCATGAGGCTTGCCTGTCCTTGGGGCTCGGACTTATGATATAGGCAGCAGTATCACTGATTGACTCCCCAGATATTCATGGGGCACCTGCTGTGTGCTAGGTACTGCTCAAGATGCCAGGGAGCCATCACTGTACTGGGGAGCCAGATTAGGGCTTCAACTTTTTAGGAGGTTTTATTGGCGCCGAGACCTGAATATCAAGAAAAGGTGAGCTGTGCAGTTCTGGGCAGAAGCACAGTAGGTACAAAGGCCCTGAGGCTAGGACAAGCTCTGATATGTCCAAGACAACAGCAGGGAGAAGGCCAGCATGCCTGAGTGAGGAGAAGGGCAGAGGTGGCTGGCTGGATGGGCGGGGTCTGGTTGGTCAGCCACTCCTGTCAGGTGAGATACCTGGGAGAATTTGTTCATCTGCTTCCAGCTTCTTCATCTGCCCTCCTCACCAAGGCAGACTTTGCTGTTTATTAGTTCTGGTTGTTAGGGAGTTGCTCCTACCCTTGTCCTGTGAATCCCCAGGGTTTTTTCTCCGGGGTGGAGCCCTCAGCTGGTAGCTGAGAGGGTATTGACAAGATGCAGAGTTAGTGCTTTTGTGACCTGGTACTGGGTGACCATGGTCAGTGACTTCCCATCTCTGGGCCTTAGTTTCCTGGGTTGGGAAGCAGGAAGGAAGAGGACTCCCTGCCCACCCAGGGCTGTTTGGCGGGCCCAGCATTGCCCTCTGACTGGGACTGGCCTGTATGCAAGCCAGCAGCTCTGAAGGAGGTGCCTGCTGGGGCCACGCCCTACCCTGGGTGCAGCCACAGCTGACTAGGTCACTACACCTGCCTTCACGCGCTGCTGATGGAGTGGGCAAGACAGCAGGAGACAAACTGATGCCCCCAACCTGTCTGGAGCGACAGCGCTGGAGAGATGGACTGTGTACCAGACCTGCCACCTCCACTTTTAGGGGAGCCTGGGACCTCCCCATTTCTGCCCCTGGGCAGTCCCCGGGCTCCTGACCACTGTGGCTCCTACTGGATCCTCACAGTGTCATCTTCCCTGGTTCCCTGCTCTTTTCCTGCCCAGCTCCCACCACACGTAGCCAGAGTGAGCCTGTGAAGGGCCTGTGAGGCCCAAGTCATAACACCTTCCCCACCACTGTCACTAAGAAAAGATGCAGCCCTCTCTGTGGCCCACAGGCCCTACCCGATCTGCCCCTTGGCCTCCCAGACGTGTCTGTTCACTCTCACCGGCAGCAGCCTCCTGGCCACATCCCCACACCCAGCGTGAGCCGACCTTAGGACCTTCACCCTGGTGCTTCCTGCTGCCCAGCTGGTCCTCCTGCAATACCACGTGGTCCCTTCTGGTCTGTGCTTGGGTGCTCGCCCTCAGTTCAGGCTGGCTGCCACTTTTCTGAAAAAATGGCACTTTTGCCTTCCCCAGTGCCTCCTGAGTGCGACTCCAGGTCCTCTGCACACCACCCGCTGCCGTGCAGCCCTCCTGATGCTGCATGCCCTGGCCGTCTCATCCACTACTGGGCTCAGAGCAGGGGGCCAAGAGACTGCATGCTGGGGGGCATGCGGGGTGATGGTGAGAGCTGGCACAGGTGTGGAAGCGGGAATACTGCCAGGCCCTCAGGGCAGAGTGCGTCCTGCCATGGACTGTGTAGGCAAGCCAGACTCCCATCCTTTGTCATGGCGTTTGCTCTGTAAGGCAAGCAGTAAACTGAGGTAGCAAGGGACCTTCCCAGAGCAAGGAGGAAAAGATTACGCATGGTAGAGAGTAAGTGGGTACTCATGGTGGAGGCCTCAAGCTCAGGCCAGGGACAGTGAGCACTTCTTCATTCGCCCTTCATATTTCACCCTGGTGACTAAAAGGAAGACTGTGACCCTAGCCATGGCTGCTATGCTTCCCTGAGCCCTGATTCCAGCTGGCCACTGCACCCCGCCCCACCCCACCCCAGGGATGCTAGCCTTAGAGCCGGAAGGGCTGCTGTGGGGGTCAGAAAGTAAGCGGTTTTGCTCAGGCATGTGTGCACACACACTCACAGCTTTGTCCTACAAGCAGATCTTGCTCCTTCACTGGGCTGATGGCTGGGGCGGAGGGATTGGGGGTGGGTACTGGTTTCTTCCTGTGAAGGGGCAGAGGGTAGTCGGGGAGCTGGGGCACTTTGAAGCTTTTGCTAGGCCAGGTCAGAAACAGCCTGTTCCACATGTTAACAAGTTCAAGAGATTTTTTTTAATTGAAATAAACATTTTTCTAGTAGGATACAAAATATGCCTGCATTCTGAGGATCAAACATTGTACTTCAGAGGTGGCTCTGCCCCTGGCTGGGACTGCAGCCCATATGCCTCCATTCCACTTCCTCTCTGCCCTCTAAGGTCACCAGGTCACCCTCAGCCTCTGGGTGCAGTCCATCCCACGTGTTTCTCCTGATTTTTCGATGCTGTAGGGGTGTGCGCAGGGGCAGACTGAGGTGTCCGAGCAGGGGCAGTGCTGCCCGTAACAGTGATCTGCCTGTTTACCAGGTGGTCCTTGATGACTTACTAGGGACTGGGCAGTGTCTGAAGTTTTGGGGTACATCGGGGAAAGACGATGATGGTTGCTGCTCTCAAGAAGCTGACCTTCTGAGGAAGAGGTAGAGATTTAAAAGGGTGCGCACATGTTCGTACACCCCATGTGCCTGTGTGGTGAGTGCAGGGAGGCAGCAGAGCAAGAGACAAGGTGGCAGGACAGGAACAGGAGCATCTGAGTACAGGACGTGCGTGGGCAGGGCAGGAGGTTCCAGCTGGGCAGCCCCTGCCAAGGCCCTGGGGGATGCATCTAGGACTTGACACTAAGCAGGGGGGCCACAGACTAGACAGAGTGAGCAGGTGCAGGGAGGAGAGGAGGGCGGCCAGGTCGGGGGAAGATCCCTCAGGACTTGTGGGCCATGAGATGTTTCGGGAGCCAGCAAAGGGTTTCAGGACATTGACTGTCACGTGCTTCAGACATTCTCTAGGGCCTGCTCTACTTGGAGACCTTAGAGAACGATTTCACCTCTGTGGGCCTCAGTTGCTACATCAGTCAAGTTGGCTTAGAATGGCCATTTCACCAAGGTTGCACGTGAACTCCATGTGGGCATCTGCCCGGGGTCCTGGGCCCCCTGACGTGGCGATGGCAGGGTCAGTACTGGAGCTGAGCCTCAGTGAGCCACGTTTGGTGTCAGGAACTTGTTCTCAGACATCTGATCTGTGGACTGTCCTACTCAAGGCCCATGGAAAAGGTGAAAACCATAGAGGTAGCTGCTTGCCCAGTCTGGAGTATGATGTCCAGCCTGTTGCCCTTGCTGTGTCACCTGGACTAGTGGGTGTCCTCTCTGCCTCATTTTCCTTGTCTGTTGCACGGGGTGGTAATGGCCCCTTCCTCCTGGGCTGGGTGCACAGGTTATGTGAGGGATGCTGGGTGGAGTGCTCAGAGGAGCAGCACCCAGTAGGCACTGAGTCTGTGCTGGCTGCTGCTGAAATGGTGGCAGCGTTATTGTGTGCAGTGTGGCTCTGAACCCTGTCTCTGGGCCAGGCCCTTGGTGCCTTGTGTGCCTGTGTGCTGTGTGATTTCTTATAAAAACTTCCGGAAGCAGCTACTGTCATCACCCTCTTTTAACAGAGGCCAGCACTGAGCTCCCTGGAGTAGGGTGGATCAGCTCATCTCCACTTCACAGATGAAGTGAGGTTTCACAACATCTGGCAGCAAACAGTTTTAAGACCTGGGTTGCCTGAATGTGAAGTTCTGAACTGATCTGGGACTGGGTCCCTGCCTTGGGAGCTGCATGGGAGGGATCTGGGTGGGGCTTCTGCCTGATCATTATAAACATGGCCAGTTCCTCTGTTTGTCCTGCCCTCCATGTGGTGCCCAGAGGAAAGGGGTGGCCCAGGCAAATATCCGGAGGCGTGCCCCTCTGCCCCCTCTGCCTGCTGGGTCACATGCAGTGGCCGCATGCCTGGGATGGGGGGTGGGTGGGCGGTGGAAAGGCAGCTACCCTTCAGTAACCTCCCATCTCTATCCTGAGCTCCTCCTACTTCAGGGCCTGGTCCTTCCTCCCCTGGGTTCAGTGAGCGGTCACATGGCTGACCCTGCTCCCAGGCTGGGAGGGGGATTGTGCTGAGGCAGAGCCAAGAGTTCAAGGCAAGGAGCTGGCTGCACATGGAAGCCAGGGAGGCTGTAGGACCTGGGGCCCAGAGCTAGTGCTTTGCAGGAAATTATTAGGACCTAAGGACAGCCCTAGGAGCCGGAACTAGAAGGATCTAGAGCCAAGGGCAGAAAGGCCAAGAAGGAAGGGATGAGACAAAGAAAGCTCAAGGCCACCAAGATGGACAGAATGAGGGAAGGAGGGATAGGCAGTGTTCAGGAGCTGGCACTGAGGAAAGGTGCTCGAGGGACTCTTGACTGTGCAGTCCCCTGCCCCTCCTGGGGCTGTCCCACCTCATATCCAGTTACGTTGGCCAGGGCAAGTGGACACTGGGCCAGTGGAGGAGCCCTGGCCAGGCCTGGCTCTTGACCATCCACTGGCCCCTAGGGACTAGCTGAGACAGGTTGACTGCTGGGTCCCCACCCACCTCCCACTGGGCTGCCACTGCCAAACCGGTTCTCCCAGATGGCTGCCCATTGATGGTCCTTCCTTTGGGCTGGGACTGGCACCTCCCTCCCTCCCAGTCTTCTGCTCACAAGACTGGGTCCTCGTGGGACAGCCACGCTTGGAGGGGGAGGGGATGCATGGCCACAGACATGCTAAATGCTGAGGTCCACAAGACTGGGGGCCAGCCCTGTGACCAGTGCTGTACCAGGCGCTGGGGAACTGCTGGGCATGAGACAGAAGTCCCCATAGCATGTTTCTCCTTGTGCCATGGCCTCGACTCACCTGGCACCACTTCTGGGAAGTTTCCCCTTATCCCAGCCTGCTGTCCCTCCAGGGCTGGGACTGGTGTCCCTGGCATGCCAGCCCTGACCACTCCGGACTGTCACGATCTGGATGCAGGTCAATTTGTCCCTCATGGACCCCCAGGAGATCAGAGGCTCTCTCGGTTCTCTGCTTGTTCCCCGTGCAGCCAGCAGAGGGCTGGGCACAGAAGAGGCTGGGTGGTGGGTTACTGAATGAAGCAATAAATGAACACATAGATCTTTTTCCTTCATCTTACAGATGAGTAACCCGAAGCCCCGAGAGGAGACGTCACCTGCCTGAGGGCACTTCTATCCTAGCCAGCCTCAAACCAGGTCTGTGTGACCCTAGATACCCACGTGCGGAACTTCTGAGATGAGGCTGCAAGACATAGGGCCATTCTTAGGTCATGGCAGCACGCCTGGTGGGCTCATCCGTCATGCCTGGCTCTGAGCAGAACTCTGTTCACCCGTGCTTTTCTCACTGCAGCACTGTGGGCTTGGGGTGTGGAGAGCATGGAGAGGCCCAGTCACTTGCCCTGGGTCACCTGTGGCAGATGACAGGGGAGAGTTGTCTTTGCCGACTCCCCTCAGGCCTCTTGGACTCTTAATCAGAAAATTTACTCTGCCAGGGGCCGTTCCAAGTACCCAACTGAAGACTAGACTATAAAGCTGGGGTTGTCACGGTGAGGACACCTGGGCATCTGTACCTCTGTACCTACCCTTGTCCTAGTAGGCAGCGGAGCCAGGTGGCAAACCCAGGTGACAGGGATGGATCATGTGGGGCCTCTTGGTGATGGTGGGGCTTTGAGCAGAAGCGGGTTGTGGCCCAACTTGGCTGCCTGGGAGGAGCCCACAGGTGGAGGGCTGGGACGGGTGTCGGGGGATGGATGGGTGGCCACAGGCAGAGGAGGAAAGAGGTGAAGGGTGTGGGTGAGTATCCACCTTCCACTGACCCCACTGCCCACCATGCTTCCCTCCCACAGTGCCTTGGGCGCAGAGGCCCCGGCACCATGTTTGGGAAGAGGAAGAAGCGAGTGGAGATCTCGGCACCCTCCAACTTCGAGCACCGAGTGCACACGGGCTTTGACCAGCATGAGCAGAAGTTCACGGGGCTGCCCCGCCAATGGCAGAGCCTGATTGAGGAGTCAGCTCGCCGGCCCAAGCCCCTCGTGGACCCCGCCTGCATCACCTCCATCCAGCCCGGCGCCCCCAAGGTACACCATTGCCCACCACCACCTCCACCCACCTATGACACCCTCAGTGACCCCAACCCTTCACTCCATCCTTGATCCTGCAGCCAGCACCTCTTCACTGACCTTCCCATATCTGTAGCCCAATGCTAACCTTTCACCCTCCCCTTCCCATGGGCCCCCATCCTGAGAACTCCTCACTACCCGCTTCCATAGATCCCCCACACCAGCCTCTAGGTCCCTCACTGTCTCCAACCCCTATCCCCTGAGCTCTGTGTCCTGTTCCCAGTCCCGTGTACCTGACCTCTAGCTTTCCCAGAGCCTCCTGACAGTGAGGGAAGGGCCCATTCCCAGATGGTGGCAGCCCCAAGTGGTCGGCTTGGGATGAGGGATCTGAGATGTGGCACCTGAGCCAGGTCAGGGCTCCCGGTGAGCCTCCTGGAGAAGGGGACACCTTTGCTGCACCCGAGGAATGAGAAAGAGGGAAGTGAGCCAGTGGGGGGAAGCAGGGCGTGTATGGAGGCAATGGCTTTTGTGACACATTGAGGCTTTTGGTTTTGTGGAGTTTTTTCTCCCATTTTGAACAAAAATGGCAGGGTTGGGATTGGAGCTGAGGTCTGTTTCTGTGACGCACACTCTTTACCCCTTCCTGCATGCCTGAGCACTGTAAGAGTTGTGGCCTGCAGCCAGGCTGGCCAGTGCAAGGGTGCCCACACGGAGCCTGTGAAGCCAGCCTTGGAGCGCAGACTGTATCCCAGGGCTGATGGGGCTAGGGCGTGGAAGGGCTGTGGCCAGGGGAGCTTGGCCAGGTTTATCCCCAGAGGACAGAGAGGAGTGTGCCTGTTGGTCAGCAGGCCGAATGCCTGGGAGGGATGTGGCTGACTCATCCTCTCTGGCTGCCCAGCCCAGTCCTGGCAGGGAGGAGGCCCAAGGTCAGTGAGTTGACCGTGGGCACAGTGCTGCATCCCAGGCTGAGGCCAGCAGAGAGATTTGGACTTCTTTGCCACTAATTTAAAAGCTTCTCCAGAGGCCGAGGTGGGAGGGCTGCAAATTTGAGCCCAACCTGGACAACTTAATAAGACTCCGTCTCAAGATAAAAAGGGCTGTGGATGTGGCTGAGTGGTAGAGTGCTTGACTAGCATGCATGAGTCCCAGGGTTCAGTCCCCAGTGCTAAAATTGAAAAATAATAAAACTGCTGAGCAAGCAGTGCACTTCATAGCTAAAACTGTTTGTGGCTTCTCATGACAAACCAGCTGGTGCCCAGTGACAGCTACTGCTAGGTCGGCCCTGGCTCTTTTGGTCCCACAGTTATGTTGTGCCCCACCCCACCCCTGAACTTCCACACCTGTTGGGCCCAGGGCCACCTACATGCAGGTCGTGCCCATCCCCGGCGTCTCTGAGAATTCAGCCTTTGCTCTGCTGACAGCCAAGAGCCTCACCTGCAGCTGGTCCTCCAAGCAAGAGGGATATGTCGCCTTAGTACTTGCGCTTGTTGTCATTGGCCAGCAATCTCCCAGGCCTCCCAGGGACCTCCTGACCCTTCATTCTAACGTCACAGCCAGACCCTGTGTCTTCTTTGCTTCCCGGGGGTCCCTAGGCCAGCCTCCTGAGCCAGCTGCCAGGGCCCAGGAGAGGCAGGGGCAGCAGCCTGTGTGCCCTGGGGGTGGGGGTGTGTGTGCAGTATCTTTGGCAGGCCTGAATCCATATCGCTGCTGGCCGATGATCAGCAGCAGGCAGGCCCACGTTCCTGACTCCCCATGGCTTTTGTCAGCCTGCTTCCCTCCCTCCCTTACTGGTTCAGCAAATGTTTACCGAGCACCTTCTGCGTGCCAGGCGCCATTCTGGGCTGAGATGTAGCAGGACTGGAAGCAGATGGGAGAAAATGCTCTCTGCCCTTGGGATTGTTCGGCTGGGCAGAGCCCGACAGTGGCAGATGTATCCATGCTTTGTGTCAGCGGGTGCTGAGTGCCTGGGGTAAAGAGTAAGCAGGGAAGGAGGCAGGAATGGCAGGAGCTGCTGTTTTAGACTGGGTGCTCAGCAAGCCTCACTGAGAAGCTGGGTTCTGAACAGAAGTCTTGAAGCAGAGGGAAAGAACCATGAGGACACTTGGGGCAGCGTGAATAGCCAGTGCAAAGGCCCTGAGGTGGGCACATGTCTGGTGTGTCTGAGGAGCCAGGTGTGGGTCTGTGTGCTTGGAGCTGAGGGGCTGCAGGGAGACTCTGGAGGCCACAGTTCAGCACCCAGGGGAGGCAAGGTGGTGGCCATGGAGGGTAAGGACTGGCTGGATCCAGGATGCGTTTGCATTTGCCAAATGACCCCAGGGCCCTCTTGCCCTCTGCTTTGACCCACAGCCACTCTTACTCTCCCTATACCCCACCTTCTCCAGGGGAGCAGAGAGTGTGGTTTTGGGGTTAATGACCCTGGCAGGCTGCAGGGGAAGAGGAGCTGAGCTGGGCCCTAGCCTCAGCAGCCTGTAATTTGCAGCCTCCAGAGCTGATTACAGGGCAGGCTGGCCTCCATCCCTCCCCTTCCCCCCACTCCAGCCAGGATTTTTCTCTAGTCTGGGGAACCAGAGAAGGGCGGGGATGTCACCAACCTGGGCTGTGGGGTGACAGCCTGGCCACAGAGATTTTTCTTGAAGTTCCCCTTCACTGTGGCTGTCACCGGTGGGGGAGTGGCTGCAGGGTGCCCTGTCCTGCCCCCACCTACCCACCCTATCATCACCCCATGGCATTTCTTCATTGTGTCTCTGTCTTGTTTCTGTGTGTGTTGTGTTGTCCTGTCTGTACGTTGGGTCCACTTCCTGTGTCCCCCTCCCTGCCCGGCCCCCACCCTGCCTTTGCCCGGGACCCCAGACCATCGTGCGGGGCAGCAAAGGTGCCAAGGATGGGGCCCTCACGCTGCTGCTGGATGAATTTGAGAACATGTCGGTGACACGCTCCAACTCCCTGCGGAGAGACAGCCCGCCACCCCCAGCCCGTGCCCGCCAGGAGAACGGGGTGCCAGAGGAGCAGGCTGCCGCGGCCAGAGCGGGCCCGGACAAGGCCAGCAGCCGAGGCCGGGTCACCACTCACAGTGAGGCGGGTGCTGGCAGTGGAGACAGGCGGCGGGTGGGGCCAGAGAAGAGGCCCAAATCCTCCAGGGAAGGCCCAGGAGGGGCCCAGGAGTGCTCCCGAGACAAACGCCCCCTCTCCGGGCCTGATGTCAGCACCCCCCAACCTGCCAGTCTAGCCAGAGGGGCAAAACTGGTGGCTGGCAGGCCCTTTAACACGTACCCACGGGCTGATACGGACCACCCATCCCGGGGTGCCCAGGTAACCTGTCCCCCAGGACCAGCCCCATGCATTGCTCATCCTGACCACTCATGTGTCTGTCCCACACCAGGAGCAGAGCAGCCCCCTCACAGCCCCCTTTTTCTTCTGTTTCAGGGGGAGCCTCACAACACGGCCCCCAATGGGCCATCCGTGGGGGGCCTGGCCGCCCCCCAGTCCTCTTCCTCCCGGCCTCCTGCCCGAGGCCGTGGTGCTCCCAGCCCTGGAGTGCTGGGCCCCCATGCCTCTGAGCCCCAGCTGGCCCCTCCAGCCCGCGTGCTCACTGCCCCTGCTGTACCCCCAGCCTCTGGCCCCCGCTCACCCCAGCGGGAGCCCCAAAGAGTGTCCCATGAGCAGTTCCGGGCTGCCCTGCAGCTGGTGGTGGACCCAGGGGACCCCCGAACCTACCTGGACAACTTCATCAAGATCGGTGAGGGCTCCACAGGCATCGTGTGCATCGCCACTGTGCGCAGCTCGGGCAAGCTGGTGGCCGTCAAGAAGATGGACCTGCGCAAGCAGCAGCGGCGTGAGCTGCTCTTCAATGAGGTGGGCAAGAGTGGGGGCAGCGGGGCCCTCAGCTCCCCTTCTCTTCTCACCCTGTTCTTTCACCCCCTGGCCCAGGCCCCTTCACTGCTCACACCCTCTTGGGCTGTCCCCACTATCTCCAGTGTGGGCTTCCTGCCTCTTTCCTGACAGTGCCTACTTCAGTGTCCTCCACTCACTGAGTCCCAGCTGACCTGGAGAGTCCCTCCAGGCGGAGCCCTGACCCCCACTCCGTGCGGCTCCATCCCATCCCACTCGGCTCCTGCCCAGCTGCCCCTCTCGGGCATTCCCCCAACATTTCCCACACTGCAGCCAGAGGGACCTTTGCCATTCATCCCTGCCTAACGGACCCTCAGGCTGCCCTGATGCCCTCAGGACAGAGTTCAGCCCCTTTGCTGCCATTTCAGACCCTGCACCATCCAGCCCGCAATGGGTACTTGGTTTTATCCAACTTCCAGCTGGATCTTGGGGGCCTCTCTGCCAGGACTTATTACAAAGGCAGCCTCTGGGGGCCTGAGAGGAGTCTGAGCATGAGAAATGCTCCCCTCCTCTGGTACAGGAGTAGCCAGGTGAGGCCAGGCCTGGGGGCTGCCTGGGCAGCTCCTGCCCACCTCTCTCCAGCACTTTCTCCACTGCCCCACAGCCAGCTCCCACCCACATTCCCCTGCCCAGCACAGGGCCCCCAGCCTGGCCCTGACAGTAGCTAAAGTTCACTATCCTCCCTGACACGCATCCTGTGCCTGCTTATCCCTCTTATCTCAGCTCTGTACCCAGCCCTCCTCCACCCTCCTGTCCCAGCACAGCTTCTGGTCAGGGCCACTGAGACCAGCCCAGGCCAGGCCAGGATGGTGTCCGGGTGAGGGCACACCCCGAGTGGAAGCATTGGGCTTCAGGCTGACTTTGAGAGCCATTTGGCCTTGTCTGTGGGGCCTGGCCACCAGGGTGAGCTGGCCAGGCTGAAGAGGGAGGCGGGAGGTCGGTAGTGGCTGGGGCTGAAGGCTGAGGGCGGTGCTCCCTGCCCCCGGCAGGTGGTGATCATGAGGGACTACCAGCATGAGAACGTGGTGGAGATGTACAACAGCTACCTGGTGGGGGATGAGCTCTGGGTGGTGATGGAGTTCCTGGAGGGCGGCGCCCTCACTGACATCGTCACCCACACCAGGTACTGATGGGGGCGGGGCCCCTGCTGGCTCTCCAGCATCCTTCTGACCTCTGCCATGATGGGACTGTGTCCTCTCCAGAAGGTTGGGCAGGGTCTTGTCTCCTCGGATCCAGCAGAGCTGCTGGGCTCCAGGATAAGAGTGTGTCTCAGGTTCCTATGGCGATGGGTCAGGGTCTCCTCATTGGCTCCCCAGGGTAGAGTCTGTCTGCTCATGTTCCCCACCCTCACGCAAGGCAGGGCTGGTCCTTCTTGGATCTGGGCCTGACCCTGTCTGCCCATCGGCCCTTCTGCTCGTAGGATGAACGAGGAGCAGATCGCTGCCGTGTGCCTGGCTGTGCTGCAGGCCCTGTCTGTGCTCCATGCCCAAGGTGTCATCCACCGGGACATCAAGAGTGACTCGATCCTGCTGACCCACGATGGCAAGGTGAGGAGTGGGTGGCCAGGGGCTGGCTTCCCTGCCCCACCCAATGCCCTCTGCTGCTCATTGACCACAGCAGTGGACAGATCTGTCCCTCATAGATCGGTCCAGACTCTGGGGGCCAGGTTGGTGGGTACCAGTCAGCACAGGATCAACCACTGTAGATAGCACTGGGGCCACAGGGATACACCAGGCCCCATGACAGCCACAGCTCCACCACATGCTTGTCTGTCTGCTCACGATGACTCCCTGCAAGCCCTGGATGGGCCGCAGCCCTGGGCCTGCCTCCCCTATTTTGAATTGAGGTTCAGACTCCACAGCTATGGATGATCTATACAGCGCCCAGCACCTGCATTTATAATCCAGGAAGTTTTCTGTGGGAGAGGCCCTTGGGGCCACCACATTCTTGCAAAGTTGGTGACTCCACCAAGGAAGGGCCACCCCATCAGTGTGGGCAGAGAGAGCACACGTTTCCCCTGAGAGGATGAGAAGCCGAGGCTGTCTGCAGATGTCTCCCTGGAACATCTGTGAGCCTCCTGAAGCTGCACGCACCCCGCGTGGGCGTGTGTTCTGGGGGCGAGCAGATCCATAGATATCCTTAGGTGTCTGAAAGGGCCCACAGCTCCCCAAAAAGGTGTAAATCCTTGGTTCTGGGAAGCTAGTTGTTGCAGAGGCTGTGTGTGTGTGTGTGTGTGTTACACACAAATGCACGCACACATTCATACTCCACAGGGCTGAGCCGTGCTCCTATCCAGCCTATGCACTGAGGACCTGCTCCCTCCAGAGGGGACTGGTCTGGGACGCTGGCTCTCAGGGCCAGTCCACCTCCATCCCTGCCCAGCCTTTGTCATCTGCAGGATTCAGCCACTTTCCCAAGAGCCTCATGGCACCTGGTGCCTCCACTTTGTCAGGCCAGCAGATGTGAGACCCTGAGGGTCCCCTGCCGGGAGGCGGGAGAGTCACTTGGTGATCGATCTCGAGAGCCCAACTCTTGCCTCTGGGCTTCACAGTGGAGCCAGAAATTAAACAGGTCGGCACCTCTGCTTGTCCTTCCCCAGCCAAACCTGTGACACTGCCCCTCTGCCCTGTCCCAGGTGAAGCTGTCCGACTTCGGGTTCTGTGCCCAAGTGAGCAAGGAAGTGCCACGGAGGAAGTCACTGGTAGGCACGCCCTACTGGATGGCCCCAGAGCTCATCTCCCGCCTTCCCTACGGGCCAGAGGTGAGCCTGGCGCGCCTGGCTGGGCGAGCAGCTGCGGTGCTGGGCGGCGGTGGAGGCCGTCTGAGGGATGGGCTGCGGGGATGGCTTCATGAAAGAAGAGATGGGGTGTGTGCGCGCGCGGATTTGTTAGTTCGTTCTTGATTGATTGAATGCTGGTTCTGAGCCAGGCCAGTGCTTGCAGTGGCACCAAAGTAGCCATGGGCCCTCCCTGGCAGTGTGGCACCAAGACCACAAACTGGAGGCTTCTGACTGGGTGGCCTGAAGGTGCCCTTGTGGACACTTTGAATTGAACTTGTTCATGAATGGCAGAATCTTCTGTTGAAAAGACAAATCTGGCCACGTGGAGGCTGCATGAACTTATGGCAGCGATGGGAATACAGGGGGCCTCCTCACTTTAGAAAGGGCAGGCGCCTGTGTTTTGGCTGAGTCCCCACCCTGGCCTGCTCCCCTCACTGTGGCTCCGTCTGGCCCTGAGGATTCCGCCAGCCTTGCCCGGTGTCTGGCCAGGGAAAGGGTGCCTCAGGCCAGAGCAGGGTCACACTGGGGAGGAGACTGGTGTGGGGTGTGAGGGGACTGCCTGTGAGTGGCTTCACCCCACCCTGTTGTCCTGGGGTGGACAGCTGTCCGTGCGCTCCTTCTCGTTCCTGTCTTTGGTGACTTTGCCCAGGCATGGTCCCCCTTGTGGAGCCGAGAGGACCCCTGGCCACAGGGACACTTCCCACCATGAGCTGTACTGTGTGCCCAGCATTCTGGGTGGTCTTGGGATGGGCTCTGAATGGTTCGGCTTGGGTCACATGCCCCTTTCTGAACCTGAGTTCACCCGCTCATTGGGCAGCCAGATCATGGACTCACTGTGGGCCTACAGGAACTGGGGCCGGAGGGGTTCCCCAGAGGAAGGCTGGGAGTGGGCAGCAAAGAGTAGAGGCTGGGTACTGGAGGACAGCGCCCCTGCAAGGGGGAGGGGCAGCACATGGGTCCTGGCCTGCTGGACATCCGTGGGCATCAGAGGGGGTGTCCTGGTCCCAGGGACTCCAGGAGCAAAGAAGCAAAGTAGAATGGGGAACCGCCCCTCCCTTGGGATTACCAGGGACTGGTTCGCCCTCGGCCACTCAGCCCTGCCAACCCCTCCCCTACGCCAGGTGGACATCTGGTCGCTGGGGGTAATGGTGATTGAGATGGTGGACGGGGAGCCTCCCTACTTCAATGAGCCACCTCTCAAAGCCATGAAGATGATTCGGGACAACCTCCCACCCCGGCTGAAGAACCTGCACAAGGTGGGTCCTTGCCGGCAGGGACTTGGCACTTGGGGCTACATCCTGGCTGGTTCTTAGGGCCAGGCTTCCATGCCCCAGGCCCTGTGTCTGCACACAGCCTGTCTGAGGAGGGCCCAGAGACAACAGAGCCCTGGGTGCCCTAGCCCCTCACCATCCAGAGGCTGGGGCTCAGCTGGCCTGACTGAAGGCATGGCCAAGCCCTGTCCCTGGCTTGTCCCAGAAAATGTTGCCTATTCAGAGGCAGAGGACAGCCCTGGGCCTGCCTGAGGGGGCCTCATGCCATGGGAAAGGGCTGCCAGCTCCTTAGCAGGTGGTGAAAACGGAGGGAATGGGCTCTGGCTGCAGGCCGGGGACCCCAGGGTGCTGTCAGCCCCTCCAAGGCAGGAGATGCCCCTAGACAGGAGGAAGGTGAGCACGATGCCGTGGACCTGTCCCCTGCTCCCCACCCCACCCCCGCAGGTGTCGCCGTCTCTAAAGGGCTTCCTGGACCGCTTGCTGGTTCGAGACCCGGCCCAGCGTGCCACAGCGGCCGAGCTGCTGAAGCACCCGTTCCTGGCCAAGGCAGGGCCGCCCTCCAGCATCGTGCCCCTCATGCGCCAGAACCGCACCAGATGAGGCCCAACGCACTGGCCCTGTACCAAAGAGCCCCTGGTCGCCTGCCCTGCCAGATGCCAGCAGGAGGCTGGCCCGCTCCCCCAGCCCACAGAGACACTCCGTGCCGCGCCGCCCTCCTGTGGGGCCTTCTCGGTCCCTACTACTGAACTCCAGTTTTGATTTTGTGACTGTAAAAACAGACTCGTGGGAGTAGTGAGGCTCCCGGGACCCTACCCGGGACAGGCCCTCCCACGTTCTCCTGTCCCCAGGCAGGGGGTGGCCCACCCATCACTGGAAATCTGCAGTCGGGTCAACAGGGCTGGAGAGGACACTGTGAAAGGGGCGTGTGTGTGTGTGCGCACTGAGAGCCCAGCCTGCAGGTGAGCGGGAGAAGCTTGCCAGGCATCCAGCCCCTGCCCCAGAGCCAGTGTCTGAGGACTGGCCTTTTCCTGGAGCCCCGCACACCCTCTGGCTGGAGGGAGCCGGGTTGGTGCCTTCCCCACCCGCAGCCTCTGCAGCAAATGACTACTGTGCCCAGACAGCCTCCGTTTTCTAGAAGCCTATTTATATTGTCATTTTATAACACTAGCCCTGCCCCCACCTGGGGAGGGGAACCCCTGTCCTACAGGGTGGCACAGGGCAGAGCCACTGCCTGAAAAATCAGGTTCTTGCCCTGGCAGCACAGTCCTGCCCTGCCCTCCCCTCCCTGGTTAGTTTTACAATTAAAACATTTCTCGTTTTTGTGTGGGCGTGGGTGTGTGTGCGCGCATTTGCCTGGCCATCTTGGGGGCCTGGCTAACCAAGACTTCTGCCACCACAGCGGACCCCAGTCCTCTCCCCAGAGGAGGCGGGCTGATTCCAGTCCCGGGAGCAGCCAGAATCCACAGCCGCAGTTGCCACCATGCGGTTTCCTGGCACCATAGCTTGTCTGGAGCATGTTTGGGGGCAGGAGCTGACCCTTGACGAGTTGACATTGGTAAATTGGCCGTTTGGCAGTTGGTCGGTGGTGGGCAGATAGATGGCTTTTGGGGGACCGAGGCTGAAGGACTGGAGCTGCCTCCTCAGGCCGCTGTGTCGGCAGGGACTGTCCTCAGAGCCAGGCGGGAGTGGGATGGCGTGGAGCTGCCCACACTCGCCTCACCCTCCCTGGCTCCCAGGGGGTGGCAGAGTAGGTGGGAGGATGCGAAGTGGACCTCTCCCTGCAGGGCCCACTGGTGCCGGGACCTTGGTGTGTGGCTGCTGCTGAGCCATGAGGGGTCCAGGCACAGATGAGGGTCAGTCCAGCCCTCACTTTTCCACTGCCATGGAGCCCACCGTCACCGGTCCCAGTGTCCCTGAAGGCCAAGGTTGTCTGGCAGCGCTCTGCTAAGGGGGACAGATGGGCACAGATTCAAACCCAACAGTGCAGGCATTGTGTCTCACACAGGTGAAATGGATTCATTTCTGCAAAGAAATATGTCAGACTCACTGTATATGGTGACACATGCCTGTAGTCCTAGCTACTCAGGATGCTGAGGCAGGAGGACCTCAAGCTGGAGTGCAGCCTGGGCAGTTTAGCAAGACCCTATTACAAAATTGTAGAAAGGGCTGGGGCTATAACTCTAGTAGAGCACTTGGCTAGCATGTGTAAGGACATGGGTTCCGT